>CABFWB010000663.1:178262-247209 GCA_902151455.1 Timema bartmani | reverse complement strand
TAAAAATGTCAAAATGAGAAGTTTTCCTAGCATTCAATGAACCAACATACAATAATATTGCCTAGCGCCTGTAAACTAGATTGTACCGGGTCGAGCGTGTCACTTGAAAAATAGAACCAGTTCTATCTTTCAAGCGTGCGCGCTCAGTCACTCGCGCGCTCCAGTCTGGCCACCTATCATTACAATTAATGTGTTCTATTTTATATTTTAGTCGCTCGCTCAGTCTGGCCGCCCCCTAACGCACAACTATTAGCGAATAGTGTCTAGTACATAGTGCGCAAGAAGTTGAAAGTCGAAACTTTTTTTTTTAGCATCGCGTCTTATTATTTGTTCAGCGCATTTAAACACATTGTTTCCAATACTAGCGTTTATCACCGATACAAAGTGAATAGTGTATAATACATAAATTTGATTTAGCTTTAACTTCTATATTATTCATGGAGGGTTGTATAGATAATAATTGAAGTTAAGATGTATCAGCCAATGAGAATACGGGGGGGAGGATCTAGTCAATTAAACGCCACTAAACATGCAGACGAAAATTATCAGCTTCTGTATTCATCTTCATGTTTGAAATTCATTGTGGTAACCAAGCCTCTTTGTTATTAACGAATTATATTTGTGTTAGAGTCAAATTACTATGATTGTCTTTAATCTATAATATTAGTGAAAATAAAGGAGACATATTACATTTTACACTTTGTAATTAAAAAGTTGGTCTATTTTTTTTTAAATGCCATGGTATGAGCCCACAAGAGTACTATACTGACCGAGCGGCTACTACCGTAAACGATTATAGTGCCAACATTTGCGGATAGAGGGTGTTATGTGGTAGGCACAACGAACTCTCTGGCTTTTAATCTCAGTTTTATAATCCGAAGCTGCTACTAGCATTCATGAAAGTAATACAATCTTAGCCACATGAAAATAGGATTAGATTTAATAACACAGACAAAACTTAAATTAGGTCAAATTCATGTTTCAAAAGAGACAGTTTAACTAACGTCGTTTTTTGAATGAACCATTTATTGAAATATTTTTGGATACATTTTCTAGTAGTGATAAAAGATTGAACTTTTTTTTAATATGAATAAAATATAATAATAATAATTATTATTATTAGCACCGCGTCTTACTAACCGTTCGGGTTATACGCGCTTACAATAATGTGTAATGGTAGGGTGATTGTGAGATGAAATGGAGGACCTACAGTTTAACGTGGGATCCGAACCACGGTTTCCGAACCACGGTGGAGGCCTGACATTCCTCACATTCACAAGTTGTGATTAATACACATCTTGTCAGAGGTGAAGGAAGGATTTGGCAATCAAAATCAGAGGATTGAACCCCGGACCCTCAGCACAGAGGTCTAACACCTTACCCCTAGACCACCAGGTCACCAATAAAATATAATTAATTAAAAAAAAATTATACATTAGGTTTCATCACAAACCCTTGTATTTTCCTAGTAAATTGTGTACTGTAGCCTACTTTACGCATTATTTACTATTATATTTTGCATGAATATAAACCCAGTCTTAGTAAAACTGCTTGATTGCACAAAACTACATCAAATAACCACTGTTTCTGTTAAGTTCACAAAAAAATTAAAAAATTGTTCAGTTTATTTAAACCTTTTTTTTTCAAACAAAAATAATTTTGATTAACAAATCGTTTATTTTCTTCGTGAGAACAGCCTACCTCATAACGGATGATCACCACCTTGTATAGGATTGTTATTTACTACAACAAACACATTTCCGTTGTTCTTTTTCAACGTGACTTAATACCTGTTCCGGCTGTACGCAAACGTTAATTAAGCTAATTGAATAAGAATGAACTATAACCTTATTTTCGTGGAGTGAGAGTGTAAAACAACTAAGGGAAAGCCACTCTCACTATACCCTAAAGGTATTTGAGCCTTGATCCCCCATCACCAGAATTCCATTCTAACACGAGAATGATGCTTTAGACTAGGCGCGGCGTGTCAAACTCATTTGATTTAAGAGGGCCACATCAAAAATTGAAAACAATGAGGGGACTGCATTTCATAAAATTCAATATTGTCAACATCCCTAAGCACAAAAAAAAAATAATCATTTAAACTCCTTATGTTTACAGAAAAAAATAGGATTATACAGGGTGATCCAAAAGGTGCGCAACCCTGTTTTTCCAAGGATATTTCTCGCAGAAGAACATGGAAAATGAACATGTTGTTTATATATTTGGCAACACTGTAATGTTGGCCGAATGTTCTGCAGGCCGTGTGACCTTGAGACATAAACTAGGTCTAGCCAGTTGAGTTATAGCATTTGAAGTGTAAGATGAGTTTTTTACGAGCGGAGGGATGGTGTCGGCAACTTGGACAACATTTTCCTTACAGATGAGACATGGTTTCATTTAAGTGGTAATGTAAACAACCAGAAAAGTAGGTTTTGGAGCTCTAAAAATCCACACGTTTTCCATAAGGTACCTTTACACAGTCAGAAGATTGGAGTGTGGTGTGCAATTTCACGTCACAGGATGGTGGGTCTTCTTTTCTTTAGAGAAACTGTTAATGCTGAACGTTACCAGGAATTTTTTATACAGTTTATTGCATTACTGGAGAAAACAGAACGTGATTGCTGGTTTCAGCAAGAGAGAGCCACTGCACACACAGCCAATTTCACCATTACAATGCTGGCTGAGTTTTTTGGTGATTGTGTGATTTCTATGGGTTTGTGGCTGGCCCCCTCGTTCCCTAGACCTAATGCCATCTGATTTTTTCCCCCGTAAGGATACTTAAAACAGACAGTGTATGCAAACAACACTCGAACCTTGGCTGAGCTTCAAACCAACATTTGAGAGGTGCATTGCAACCATACCCCGTCATGTGTCTAGAAATATGGTTAGACGAGTGAATTTGTGTTACAGAGAAGAAGGATCACACTTTCAACACCTTCTGTGATTCCCTTATGGATTAGTGTTTGGTTTACATTAGATGTATATATTATATAGCACCAAATATAAGTTTTTTATTTGGGTTGCGTGACTTTTGGATCACCCTGTATAAAGAATTATTCTCAATCCCCCCCAGAAATTTGATACTTTTTTTGCAGCAAGATTGTAGGAGTCTTCAAATATTATAACGGATTAAATAGCCAAGCTATTATATCTGTAATATACGGTAATAGGCACATCCAAATATTATATTCTTTAAATTAAAAAATAACACTTAGACACGGGAACCTGGGACTTTTGGCTCAGAATGCCAATTCTCTACCACTGAGCTATCCAGAAGTCATCCCGTGCCCAGGCTCATTCTTCACGCATACTAATCCAAAGTCCCCGAGTTCTATTCCCGTGTACAGGTGTCATTTCTCAATTTAAATAATATCACATTTAGATGCTACTAGAGCCGTAATTAACAAATATAATAGTTTGTCTATTTAATTTGTCATGATATGCGCATTATTACAGTTGTCATCGTACTATTGGAAGTATAGATCCCTCCCGAGTCGACGTTGGCTTCGTTATCTGATAGCTTATGATCTTAATTGACCACTCATATTATGTATCCGACGATTTCCGCACGTCCATCACAGACTCTGCATTAAAATATGAGTGAATACTGTCCCATGGTCATGGTACCAAGCCCAAGGACACGGGTTCAATTCCCGTGTCGAGGTGTAATTTTACATTTTAAAGTATATTTAAATATTACACTATGTTGAAGTCATTGATGATAAATGTGTGTCTATAAGCCGTGATCCCTCAGGAGTTGGCTACTTTTCATAAAAGAAAACATTTGTTCAAAACACTAATTATATGATTACAAATATTGCATGGTTGCAAATTTTACCATTTTTTTGTAAGCGATCATTGGTAACTCAAGAGTACAGAATTGGTACACACAACCTCATTTGCTAGATTTCCCCAAACAACCAATAATCAATTTCCAAATGGTATATTTAAATACAACTTTTAAAATCAGAAGTATTGGACCGTATATTGGGTTGGTTTTCAAAAGTTCCGCGGGCTGCAAGTTTGACATACCTGCCTTAGATCATGCGACCACTGATTCGCGCATTCAAATATTAATGTTGATATTAGGGTATTTTGTTAAAATCTTAATATAGTCAAATATATTGGGATATTGAAACTGTAAAAGGGGTTCTAATTTAGTACATTTCACGAAATATTCGGGAGAGCTGGCAGCTATCCTAGGGCCCGTGGTTCCATTCCAGGTGCTGGTGATTGGTTTAACGACTAGTGTGTGTTATATCCCCCTGTATTGCCGGATGTGTACAAAAAAAATAGCTGTAACAAGAAAGTGGCAAAGTTTGTCCCCCTCCGAACACATCAGGTTCCGGATATATCCGCCAAGTTAGAGCTGCTGGCTGTGTCTACACATCCTCCCGTCCCCTTGGTCTAAGTTCCGATCCAACATCCGGTCCACTAGCTTGGTTTTGTCTTCAGGCGGTTGAAGAAGAGGCTACCATTGTCTCGACCTTCTGGCGCTTGCAAGGTAGATGACAAGCCATGGCTTGCCGAGAAGTTTGGGAATAATAGTGGAAGCCCTTAGCAGACGTGGGGACATGGACAAACTTAGTTTGCGGGGCCCCCAGTTATTTGTCTCAGCGTTCCCACTTTTCTCAAAAAAATAATAATTAAAAGACTTAGTTTTGGTTTAATGTTGTGACAGTAGTTTTACCCATTATACTAACTTTCAGCCGTACCAGGAGTATATATATATATATAAGGACTGTTTCACCCCCCACCCTCCCCCAAACCTTAATTTGATTTTCTTCCCCGACAAACTTGATTAGTGTAAATACACAAGCACAACTGTGCCAAGTTTGAATTAAATCTGTTAAGTCGTTCAAAAGTTATCGTGAAACATATCCACCACAGACAGACAAACACAAATCAGTGGACGTTCTTTCAATCATTAACTATTTACAAATCAGTGGAGTTAAAAGGGAAAACTTGCTTTACTCGTTCAATAAATCAAACCACATGATTATTTTTTTTTACAATATTTTCTAGATCACCTATGTAGAGAACCTTCTATACAAGCGTGAAAGCAAAAATTTCCCACTTCAACATTTTTTTCCCCCTCTGTCACCTAAGCGAGCGCAGGGCCCCCCAAATCACTGGGCCCTGTGTGGCCGCCCCCCCATTTGCTCCCCCCCCTAAGGGTGTTAATTGTGGAAAGGGGTAGTGCGGTGGGTTGTAAGAAAACGTGACACGTGTAGTTTAATTTTCTACACCCATAGTAATCTGAACAATTCTTGAAAATCTCTCATGACCATAGTGAATTTTGAACAGAAACTTTTCAAATTAATGTAAAAAGTTATATTCAAATTTCCGACGCCCTTGCCAAATATTCAAGGACTCTTTGGATTATTATATGTAAAAAAAGGAAACTAAACTTATTCACTAAAGCAATATTTTATTTAAATTAAGTGCGTGGCTATGGATATTTATCTGTTTCTGAAAGGGGTTCACGAGTCTAGAAAGTTTGGGAACCATTGCTTTACAGTGATGTAATATTCTACATAGAATATCATTGGGATGAACGCTCTACAGTATTGCAATACTCTACAAAGAATATAACTAGGCTGGACTCTTCAGTGTGACCAATATTTCACACAGAATAGCATCAGGTTGGACGCTATACAGTATTGCAATATTCTATATAGAAGAACAGTGGGCTGAACGCTCGACAGTGCTACAGTATTTTATATAGAATAATTGCGGGCTGGATGCTATACATTGTTGCAATATTTTACAAAGAATAATTGGGCTGGACGCTCTACAGCGTTGCAATATTCCACACAAACTAACACAGTGATGGACATACTAGAGTGATGCAATATTCCATAAAAGAAGTTAAGTAAAGAAACATTTGAACTTTGGATCGCGAATGTTTGTTTCAAGTGTGGTTGTAAGTTCACCTATACCTGTCATCTCTCTCATTTAGACGATGGTTGTTTGAGGAACTGATACTCGAGAGATGTTTTCACGGAGTTGACTGGAGTCCTTGTTTACGAATTCCTGAAAATGTTGCCTGGAATCGGTTTTATGATTATATGTTTATCAATGAAGTGTCTGTTTGTGCGTGTTGCAGTCGTGACCAGAACATGATCTCGTCCTCATGCTTAGCAAGTAAACTATTCCTCGTGATCGTGCACGTGACTGCAACTTCCTTGTAGAGTTTGTGTGCTGTGAGCTCTCTACAACTTGGAGCTGCTTCTTTATCTGTTCAGGATAGAGCGTGTTCAAGGCAAGCAACTGACAATCATGAAAATGGGGGCGCGTATTAGGGGGTATAAAAGGGGAGAGGGGAGAGTTAAGGTGACTACACTTAAATATATATATATATATAAAATTAGTTACATGGTCTAGTGGACAAATATTTTTTACGAGCCGTCCATGCTATAGCTATGTTTACACTAAAAGAATAGGGAGGAGGAAGGTATAATTTAAAGGCAGTGTGCCAACATTTTACGTTGAGGAAGAGTGGGAAACCATTTAGGAAAAACTACCTAAACTCCATTCACGGTAGGAATTACTCTCTGAAAGATCTTTTTTCCTACCAATATCCTACTATATAATATATTTCTGGTAGGGAAAAAGGCCTTTCAGAAAACAATTCCTACGGTGAACAGACTTTAGGCACACCTGGAGGTTATTTGAACACTAATCTTTCCTCTCACCATCAAAACCATACGAGACCGAGGACTTAGTCCGCACGACCATTGGTGCGAGTTACGGATGTATTGAATGTCTCCGATGACAGTGTTGGCCATATGTTTGTTGTGTTTGACTTTGATGTGGATTCAGTACCACGTTAAAACAGACACTGAGGGTGATCATTACGGATATTTCCACACTCCCCTCAGAGCATATTTGCCGTGTAGTTCTTATTATGCTGCTGCATCATACTTTCATTCTCATTACCATATTAGTAAGCTTTTCTTAAAACATAAATAGTTTAAAGTCTTAAGTGATGAAATCTATCCATGATTAGTGCTATTTGAGAGGAAATATTTGTTCAACAATCTTTTCATTCAATCTTGATAGGAGGTCCTAGCCTTTTTTCAAGGATCCTCTCACCCTCTTATGGTAGAAGATCGTTTCTATTCAAGGATCCTCTCACTCAAGTTTGACAGGAGGTCCTTGCCTCTATTCAATGATACTCTCACCTGATCCTGACAGGAGATAGCCTCTATTCAAGGATCCTCTCACTCAAGTTTGACAGGAGGTCCTTTCCTCTATTCAATGATACTCTCACCTGATCCTGACAGGAGATAGCCTCTATTCAAAGATCCTCTCACTGTATCCTGGCAAGAGAGCATCGCCTCTATTCAATGATATTCTAGCTCAAGCCGAGCAGGAGGTATTCGCTTCTATTAATGGATTCTCTCACTCAATTCTGGCAGAAGTTCCTCACCTCTGTTCAAGATTCTCTCACTCGAACCTAGCAGGAGATTTCCCCTATTCAAGAGTCATCTCCTTTGAGGTCATCGCACCTATTCACCCATTCATCTGCACACACAATATCTAAACTCATCAATTAGGTAAAACCCCCTTTGACGTGGAACATTTTGTGCTCTCTTGATTAAATAAATCTGTTCTGCGATTCCACACATCACGTGACATCTCTCTCAACCAAGCGTAGGAAAGGGAAATGCTACAGGGGTGAGGTTAAAGCTATTAAAGTGCGTTTTGATTTATTTAGTTTTATTGTTGAGAAGCTTTTTTTTAACTCTCTTGATAAACAAACTTTTGTTCTAAAATAAATATTTTTGGGGGCCTACTGTAATATAGTCAATGCTATATATTAAATACAATTATACCAGATTTATTGAGGTTATATGAATTTATTAGCAACACTTCAATAAATAAGTTTACGCTGTTTTTGTACCAATGAAAATAAAGGAAGGTCCTCACCAATCTTAGTTTTAAAACCAAATATGGTTAGTGAAGATATAATAAATGTTTTATCAAAAACAATAAAAAATGTTGAAATAAGAAATTTCAAAACATTCTTAAACAGCATCGTGAGTAGCTTTACCTTAAAATATGTTGTATTTTAATAACTATAAATGTTTATCAAAGTAAAAATACTCATACATATGGAGATCTAAAAAACTACAGACCCAAACAATTTGAAGATAAAAGGGTTCCCACTAAAGTATTTTTACTGCAATAATAAGAATAAAAAAGGCTCTGATTGCGATCAATTTGATTATGTACCAGCATTCCGACTGCAACCAATATGAGGATAAGTGTGTTGCAACTGTGAACAAAGTGAAGATATAAATATCTTACTGCTGCAAGCAATATGAAGAAAAGTTTGTTCCAACTGTGAACAAAGTGAAGATATAAATGTCTTACTGGTGCAAGTAATATGAAGATAAGTGTGTTCCAACTTTGAACAAAGTGAAGATATAAGACTCTTCCTACTGATAGCAATATGCATTTAAAATTATTCCAACTGTGACAAAAGTGAAGATATAAAAGTCTTACTGCTGCAAGCAATATGAAGATAAAACTATTCCAGCTGTGACAAAAGTGAAGATATAAATGTCTTACTGCTGCAAGCAATATGAAGATAAGTGTGTTCCAACTGTGACCAAAGTATTATATAAAAGTGTTCCGAGTGCATGTTTTGCGAATATAAAAGTTTCCAACTGCAAGTGATATTTGAGGAGAGGTATAATATAACATCTTCTCGTATGATTAAACCTTTTTAGGTAGTCTTCCCTTTCAAGAGGGGATGTCCCACGGGGGTTGTTATTTTGATCTTTATTATATTCAGCCGCTACAATACAGTCAGTAGAGATTTGCTTCCTTGTATGAAGATACATAAAACAAATCATTCTCTAGCCAGACTATAATTAGGAGATAAAACTAGCACATGCACGTGAATTTATAGTTAGTTGAACATGTATAATGGTCACGTAGTTTTATCACATGACTTACAAACTATAGTAAAATAAAAAGGCACCCTTCCCTGGGAATTAAACCACCCTAACCAAGCGCCAAGAATAGAACCATAATAATTTACCAACTGGCTGACAAGTCAGATCTTCTCTTGAAGTCTTTCACAGACTGCCACTGAAAAGAAACCGTAAGTGGAAGCTACGAGGAGAACTGTCGTAAAAATGCGCGTGAGCGTTGAGTCAAGTTGTAAAATAAGACCTTCTCTCTAACAAAATCGTCTGAGAGCTTTATTTTCTTTAACCTTCCCTTGTTCGTTGCAGGGAACTTTTAGATGTTTTGTGGTATTTTACAAACCTCTCTTTGGAACTAATTTCTGGCTCCAAACTACATCTATTTATTTATTTATCTATATACTGCTGACTATATTGTAAATTATATTTAACCAACCTCTCTTTAGAGATAATTTCTGGCTCCAAACTACATCTATTTATTTATTTATCTACATACTGCTGACTCTATTGTAAATTATATTGAACCAACCTCTCTTTAGAGCTGAGTTCTGGCTCCAAACTATACCTAGTTACAAGTTGTTTGGTATTTAATTTAATTTTATTGAAATTTTTTGAAATAAATTGAAGAAAAATTTTTATACTTTGGTAAGAGCATCGTTAGCCTTGCAAAAGACATATGTGTTGGGCGCAAAGCCCGAAAACGGCCACTGGACGGAACTTTGCTCAATCCTAGGATTGGACGTTTAAAAATGACCCAAGGCCCAAAGTTCTTTTCAATTTCGGGCTTTGGCCGTCTCCAAACAGCCAAACCTAAGATTATGCAATTAATAAACGATCAAATATTGAAATAACATTTTGAAATACCATTTTAGTTCGTTTCTCGACCAGACTGAGCAGATGGCGCGTACCCAATTTTGAGCAACCACATTAATTCAAGAGGGCCAGTGGCTCTCATTCATATGCAAACAGAACCGGACAAAACCCGGGGAAAAAAAACAAATAGGCTATTAACAGATAATAATGCTATGAATTGTCAATTTTGGTTTACACTTCTAATATATAAGCTCAGTTAATTTTTATTAGACAATATAATTCTAGAACGTGACACTAAATTAGCCTCGTGCACCATTATTATACTCTACAGTCTACAGTAACATTAACTTTTCACCAAAATAAAGTTTCTCACGTGGTTCAAAGATTGCACAGATCCCTGAGGTTATTTCATTACCCGTTTATGTTCCTTGTCTCAATCATACGTCTCACGCTTGTTATATACAAGTGTTGCTGTCCTAAGCTAGTTCGGCCATGTGTTATAGTAAAGATGAGTTAATAATGTGAGCTATCAAAATAATAATAACACATCGTCTACCCGCTTCCCCGACCGAGAGAATAATTGCTCTTTAATAATTGTGTTACCCCCTTCCTTGAGCTAAAACAGTAGTGCACCCCCACCCACCTTTGCCTTCAAACTGTCCGAGGTTGTCATTACTCACTTTCTGCCAACGACAAAACTTCATTATGTACATTAATTTTCACACGTTGTTTGATCTTTGCCCCCTCCCTCATCCCCATCTTCATCCTTTATTTTCCACCATGTGCCAATCTCCTGCTTATTGCCGGCAACCATCGGGAGATCAAAAGCCTCCTTTGTTGAGACTTTTATTCTGCTAACGTATAGTCACGAACAAAACCTCACCTTTTGGCAAAAGTTTGGGTTCTTAAATTTGCTTTTTAAACTTGAAATACGCATCGGTGGGCACGCGCACTAAATGCCAATAACATATACTCTTGTCAGCCAATGACGGGCTTGATTAGGGTTCAAATCCCTGCTTAGTTTGCTGGGTTTTTTTTAACTTTTTTTAAAAATAAATGGTCCCCCACTCTCTCTTCACAAAAACTCAGGTACTTTTGTTTTAAATCAAACCTTAATCATCCCTAGCACAATAGCGTAAATAAAATGCGTATAGTTCAAACTGATAGTAAGACTCACGGTAAAAAAAAAACTACTTTAATTAGTCGCTTTGGTAGGGTGGATATTAATAATAATAATAATAATAATAATAATAATAATGATAGTAAAAATAATAATAATAGTAATAGTAATAATAAATACTTTAACCCTCCTAATACCATGGGGTCACCAGAGACCCCAGTGCAAATTTGTTGACCTGTAAAATCTGTAATATATTTTCCAAAATTCTGAAAAAAATCGACTTTGTTTATTTATCTATCTACCTTATAATGTATTATTTATTTTTAAAATTAGTACCTCAAAATGTATTTTATACCACTGAATACCATTGGGGTCATATTGACCCCAAGACTGAAAATATTTGTTTTTAGAGTTTTGCGCATTTAAAATGTCTAAAAAATACACACACAACTACTACCATCTATTGTGTAACGTTATAATCAATTTATTTATATTTTCATAAGTTGCCTAAAGATAGCAGCATCTACATCATCTTGAATGGAATGCTATAAGAAACTATTCTGCTAGTTGAGGAACGTTCTGGCCAAAATGGCGGATAAAAGGTTGTCAGTAGAAGAAATGAAGAGATTAGTGTTTCTGATTTTTCAAATAATGTGGAAGTTGAAGATAGTGAAGAAGATTCTGATGATGAAGGAGAAGTAGATTTTGTCGAAAATAATGTTCAACGCTCTGATGAAGATGAATATAATTCTGATGATTCATCAATGTCTACGCAACAAAATTATTTCAAGTAAGTAATGTACTGTAAAACTTATTTATTGGCAGGTATAATTTGTTTTTTACCAAACTATAGTTTTATATGAGAAATAAATTTTAGATTATAAATAACTGTGTGTCTAAATGTTAATTTTTATAAATGTTTTCATTTACACATTTTTGGTCAGACAATACATTTATAAAAAAAATCAATGCTTTTTTTGCGAGTGTTTTTTAAATTAAAAAAAATTAATGTTTCAAAATAAGTAAATACAAAATAATTTGCTTACCTAAATATATATTTTCATACATTTTCAGATCAAAGAATGAAGAAACCTTATGGTACTCAAATCCACAAAGAGATGTACTAGGTCGGCAACCGAGCCGCAATGTAATGAGTATTGCACCTGGTCCTACACGTTACAGCATCAGAAATGTGGACACTGTACAATCTGCATCTGAGCTTTTTATCAAACCAAGTATTGTTGAAGAAATACTGAAGTGGACTAACAAAGAAGGTGGTATTACTTATGGAGAGTTATGGGTGAGTGTTGATAAGGATGAACTGATGTGTTTCTTTGGATTGTTGATACTTGCTGGCGTATTCAAAGCTCATAATGAGGCTATTACAAACTTGTGGAATCTAGAAGATGGTCGCCCAATTTTCAACAAGTCTATGGCTAGAAACAGGTTTACACAAATATCATGCTGTATACGGTTTGATAATGTTGAATCAAGAAGGCAAAATCGAAGTCCTGAAAAATTGTCACCAATAAGCAATATATTCCAGATGTGGTCTGAAACATTACAAGATGCTTACATTCCAAATGAGAATGTAACTGTGGATGAGCAATTAGTTACTTTCAGGGGAAGATGCCCATTCCGTCAATTTATTCCATCAAAACCTGGAAAATATGGTATAAAGCTCTGGGCAGCATGTGACAGCAAAACATATTATGTAATAAACATACAAGTATACACAGGCAAAGAAACTAATGCTCCTAGGGAGGTGAACCAGGGGAAGAGAGTGGTGCTGGATATGGTGAATGGCTTGGAGAAAAGTGGAAGGAATATTACAGCAGACAACTTTTTCACAAGTCTTAGTCTGGCAATAGAGCTAGACAAGAAACAATTAACACTATTGAGAACAATAAGAAAAAATCGTTCTGAGTTACCACCGCAGTTCACAACTGTTAGAGGTCGAGAAGTGTATTCTTCTCTATTCGGATTTCAAAAAGCAGCCACAATAGTATCATATTGTCCTAAAAAAGGAAAAGGGGTAACTCTATTGAGTACAATGCATTACTAAGCTCAAACTGAAGACAAAGAAAGAGCCAAACTTCAAATGATTCTGGACTATAATTCAACAAAATCAGGAGTTGACACCATGGATAAGTTGGTTAGAACATACACAACCAAACGAATGACAAGGAGGTGGCCTATGGTTTTATTCTACAACATGTTGGATATAAGTGCTCTAAATGGTTTCATTATTTAGATGTATCTAAATCCAAATTGGAACCGGAAGACCAACTACAAGAGACGAATATTTCTAATGGAATTGGGTAAATCCCTGACAAAACAAAATCGACAACGACGTGCTTCTGTTTCTCAAACAACTACACCGACTCGAAGAAGTGCAAAGCGCGGACGATGCTCATTATGTGATCGATCAGCAGATAGGAAGTATAGTGATAAATGTGTTAAATGTGTATCTTTTGTTTGCAAAGACCATTCAATCATTGTATGTAAAGATTGCGAGAATAACTGAAGTAGCCTAACCAATCCTTTTTATATACATTCCAAAATTTTCTCTTTGTAACCAGTCAATTTGTATTTTGTGTGATGATGTATTGCTTTAAATTTCATATGGTATATATATATATTTCATCTCCAAAATAAGTAAAAGTAAAACATATTTAAAATAAAATATAATTATTATTATTATGACAATAAATCAGGGGTAGAATGTAATGTTAATAAAAAAATAAAAAAAAATAATAATGGGGTCTCCAGTGACCCCACTGGTATTCAGTGAAACAAAATTATTCCGGTAGTAGGAGGGTTAACGAGCAAATGTCTGCTTAGGTCAATTGAAAATCTAGAAAACAAAACAATAATATTGCACAACTTACTGTTAGTTGAATTGAAATAAAATTGAGAAATACATATTTTTACTTTCCCTCGACCTTATTTTCCTGTATGTATCTCGGACTAAAGCCGAAACCATTTTACCAATCATGGCTAAAACTTGGTATCGAGGGTTTTCGCATGTTCCCCCCGAGGAATTTTTGTAGCTAGATATCCATCCCTAAAATTAAGGGTAGCTTACTAAAGGGCAAAAAAGATAAAATCGATTTTCTCCAAATCTGCCTTAACGTTTTTTATTACATTTTGTATCCAAGCATTGCTTAGCGCTACAAAAAAAAAAGGCATTTCTCGTTTTCGTGAAAATGACTTTAAGGGCACTTTAAATAAGCTACAATTTTCAAATTTGATCATTATAATATCCTCAACTATCTGGGATACAAAATAACTTATCATTGTAAATTGTAGCACAGTTTAAACTAAACATATTTTTATCTGGAATATATTTTATTAAAACCAATACTTTCAGAGCTATAAGCAGACATACATTTTACATGGAGTACTTAGAAATATGTAATTGATTGTTATGCTCTTTGTTGTTATCAATGTTTTCTTAATAATATATATAATTACATTTATGCTCTTTGGTGGAGTGTCTCTGCTAGAGTGTATATTATTTTGTTTCACACATTTTTTGAGGTTTTTTTTATCGAATGTCTTTGTTTTAAGATTAAAAAAGAGAGAGTCTCTGTAGTGCAGCGTACCAATTTTATTTTATTTGATCTTCCTCTTAGTTGTTCTTATTACACAAACATAACACAAATTCAAAAGTGTATTCTGTTGTCAAACTCTGTTGGGGTCAAGAATATTGAGACGATGTGTTTCATCCATTTGATCAATATTGATCACTAGCAATCCCCCACGGCGTTCCCCATGACCCCTTCAAAAGTTTGTTAAAACTAGCCTAATTTAAAAGCTAATTAAAAATTTAAAAATCCGGCTTTGAGGTGCATTCGGACCCCCTTCCGTCCACCTATGTTAAAAATGGCAGAGCTCTGCGTGTCGTAGATTTGGCCGGGCATCACATACAAACAAACACACACACACAGACAAACGCTTTTATTATTATTATCCATTGGAAGACCGGCTTCATCCATTGATCTGTTGGCTTCATTCATTGATATACCAACCTATTTATCTACATTTATTGTTCTACAAGAACTTACCCACATATTTTTACACTAAGGAGCTTTGCACTGGAGACAGGACAAAATGTTACTAAAATTTATCAAGCAGTTCATCAGGATGAAATTTGAAGCCCTCAACCCCCCACCCCAACGTTGAACAACGTAATTATAAGATTTCTTATGTCCCATCTCTCCAGGGCTATCGTTTAGAATTCAAACACTACCAGGCACATTGTTCCAATACATCTCACTCCTCTAAAACTAAACCAAACAACATTTTATTTGCGTCCAGACTGTACCGGTAGTTCGTCCCACTTAGTTTGTAATAAGGTGAACCAGTTAACGGGGGAAAAGGGCCCTTGTTCGTGTTAGTTTTTGACACTTTACATAAAATGCCTTTTAGCCAGGCCAGGTATTGGGGTGGGAGAGAGGGGTGGAACCAGCCCCCCGAGTGGCCGCGCTAAGGGAAAGGGGCAGGGGTCTCGCTCACTCAATTAGCCCGCACGAGTACCTGCATGAGGCACAAGCACAATATTTCTGGACGCTGGAAAATGATGATTGATTTGATCTTATTTCCTCCAAGTTGGAGTTTCCACTTCAATATCACATTCGGGAAATGGCCATGAAAATAGAGCATAATAAAACATGTTCAGGATTAATTAGGAGACGTAGCCGAAATAATAGTTCACAACAACATATGTTTATGACCAGTGTCGTTGTACTTTGTAAACTATTTCCATCATGCTCTAGTGTCAACCTGTAGTGTTCCTGGTATGGTAGGCCACCAGTGTGTAGTGTTCCTGGTATGGTAGGCCACCAGTGTGTAGTGTTCCTGGTATGGTAGGCCACCAGTGGGTAGTGCTCCTGGTATGGTAGGCCATCAATGTGTAGTTTTCCTGGTATGGTAGGCCACCAGTGTGTAGTTCTCCTGGTATGGTAGGCCACCAGTGTGTAGTGTTCCTGGTATGGTAGGCCACCAGTGGGTAGTGTTCCTGGTATGGTAGGCCACCAGTGTGTAGTGTTCCTGGTATGGTAGGCCACCAGTGGGTAGTGTTCCTGGTATGGTAGGCCACCAGTGTGTAGTGCTCCTGGTATGGTAGGCCATCAATGTGTAGTTTTCCTGGTATGGTAGGCCACCAGTGTGTAGTGTTCCTGGTATGGTAGGCCACCAGTGGGTAGTGTTCCTGGTATGGTAGGCCACCAGTGTGTAGTGCTCCTGGTATGGTAGGCCATCAATGTGTAGTTTTCCTGGTATGGTAGGCCACCAGTGTGTAGTGTTCCTGGTATGGTAGGCCACCAGTGGGTAGTGTTCCTGGTATGGTAGGCCACCAGTGTGTAGTGCTCCTGGTATGGTAGGCCATCAATGTGTAGTTTTCCTGGTATGGTAGGCCACCAGTGTGTAGTGTTCCTGGTATGGTAGGTCACCAGTGGGTAGTGTTCCTGGTATGGTAGGCCATCAATGTGTAGTTTTCCTGGTATGGTAGGCCACCAGTGTGTAGTGCTCCTGGTATGGTAGGCCACCAGTGTGTAGTGTTCCTGGTATGGTAGGTCACCAGTGGGTAGTGCTCCTGGTATGGTAGGCCATCAATGTGTAGTTTTCCTGGTATGGTAGGCCACCAGTGTGTAGTGCTCCTGGTATGGTAGGCCACCAGTGTGTAGTGTTCCTGGTATGGTAGGTCACCAGTGGGTAGTGCTCCTGGTATGGTAGGCCATCAATGTGTAGTTTTCCTGGTATGGTAGGCCACCAGTGTGTAGTGCTCCTGGTATGGTAGGCCACCAGTGTGTAGTGTTCCTGGTATGGTAGGTCACCAGTGGGTAGTGCTCCTGGTATGGTAGGCCATCAATGTGTAGTTTTCCTGGTATGGTAGGCCACCAGTGTGTAGTTCTCCTGGTATGGTAGGCCACCAGTGTGTAGTGTTCCTGGTATGGTAGGTCACCAGTGGGTAGTGCTCCTGGTATGGTAGGCCATCAATGTGTAGTTTTCCTGGTATGGTAGGCCACCAGTGTGTAGTTCTCCTGGTATGGTAGGCCACCAGTGTGTAGTGTTCCTGGTATGGTAGGTCACCAGTGGGTAGTGTTCCTGGTATGGTAGGCCACCAGTGTGTAGTGCTCCTGGTATGGTAGGCCATCAATGTGTAGTTTTCCTGGTATGGTAGGCCACCAGTGTGTAGTGCTCCTGGTATGGTAGGCCACCAGTGTGTAGTGTTCCTGGTATGGTAGGTCACCAGTGGGTAGTGCTCCTGGTATGGTAGGCCATCAATGTGTAGTTTTCCTGGTATGGTAGGCCACCAGTGTGTAGTTCTCCTGGTATGGTAGGCCACCAGTGTGTAGTGTTCCTGGTATGGTAGGTCACCAGTGGGTAGTGCTCCTGGTATGGTAGGCCATCAATGTGTAGTTTTCCTGGTATGGTAGGCCACCAGTGTGTAGTTCTCCTGGTATGGTAGGCCACCAGTGTGTAGTGTTCCTGGTATGGTAGGTCACCAGTGGGTAGTGCTCCTGGTATGGTAGGCCATCAATGTGTAGTTTTCCTGGTATGGTAGGCCACCAGTGTGTAGTTCTCCTGGTATGGTAGGCCACCAGTGTGTAGTGTTCCTGGTATGGTAGGTCACCAGTGGGTAGTGCTCCTGGTATGGTAGGCCATCAATGTGTAGTTTTCCTGGTATGGTAGGCCACCAGTGTGTAGTTCTCCTGGTATGGTAGGCCACCAGTGTGTAGTGTTCCTGGTATGGTAGGTCACCAGTGGGTAGTGCTCCTGGTATGGTAGGCCATCAATGTGTAGTTTTCCTGGTATGGTAGGCCACCAGTGTGTAGTGCTCCTGATATGATAGGCTACCAGTGTGTAGTGCTCCTGATATGATAGGCTACCAGTGTGTAGTGCTCCTGATATGATAGGCTACCAGTGTGTAGTGCTCCTGATATGATAGGCTACCAGTGTGTAGTTATACTGGTATGGTAGGCCACCAGTGTGTAGTTTTTCTGGTATGGTAGGCCATCAATGTGTAGTTTTACTGGCATGGTAGGCCACCAGTGTGTAGTTCTCCTTGTATGGTAGGTCATCAATTTGTAGTTTTTCTGGTATGGTAGGCCATCAATGTGTAGTTTTCCTGATATGATAGGCTACCAGTGTGTAATGCTCCTGGTATGATAGGCCATCAATGTGTAGTGATTCTGGTATGATAGGCTACCAATGTGTAGTGCCCTTTGCATGGTAGGCCACCAGTGTGTAGTGCTCCAGGCATGGTAGGCTGCCAGTGTGTAGTTCTCCTGGTATGGTAGGCATGGTAGGGAGCCAATGCATAATCTTCCAACTGGTTTCAGCTCAGTCAACGACTCAGTCAACCGGGAGTGATTATATGAATGACAATGGTTCTATACCAGGTGAGGGTGGTTTAACGAGTTCACTAAACTATTTATGGCTTTATACCTGCGTGGTGGAAAAGTAAATAAGGTTTAAATGATAAGGATCTCACTAAAAGTAGTATCTTAGACCCCCATATCTTAAATTTCATGTATCACTTGTTAAAACAACAAGAAGAGTCAGCATTTCTACACACCATAATTGTATCCCACTTCTGTCACAAATATTTTATTTGTTCTCGTGATTTAGATGCCCGACAAGTCACTTTGTAATTGCTGAATATGAGTATCACTTCTACGCGTGTAATAAATATCCTTAACAGAATAAACAACAGCCGAGTGTATATGTTGTTTAAAGTTAATTAATTCAGAGGCTAATTGGAAAAGTTTTTAGTGAGTATGCCATTAGTTATTCACTAACTGTGTTCATTTAATTTTATGTTGCGATGAGGGGGGAAATAATTACACGCTTTCAACGATTAACTACTTCATCAATATTTCTGTAGCTATGTACACTATACATATACTCTAATTACTTTTATCATATGTATCCTATTAGTAAACATTATTTCACTTACACAAATATATTGTACATATGCGACTGTTAAAGGTTTTATTGGAATTAAAATTCATCGACCAAGGAAATTGTAAAATAGCTCGACCAATGTTTTATATACAGTAGTTAAAAACATAATTATTTCTGGTTGTATTGATAATCCAATTAGGTTAAACTTGGTTATACATATGTGTTTTTTGAAGTGTCAACCCAGGAATTTTCTATTTAAATGTATGAATTGACAATTCTTGCTCATAGATTTATGATAACTAGGCTACACTTTATATATATATATATATATAACTAGGCTACATTTTATATATATATAAAGTGTAGCCTATACATACTATATATCCCTTTGGCGTCTATTGCCCACCCGAGCTATACACATTCTATTTGCGCTAGTGAGGTAATGATGAGAAAATTGTAGTTTATAGGAAAATTAATGTATTCGCATTTGCATGGAAAGAGAGAAAGAGAGATTGGTAAATCATTTAGAAAAACCCACCCTCCCTACACATGGTTGGGATTAAAACCTGACCTCACTGTCAAATGGGAACCAGACAACATATAGGCTAAGCCCAACAAATATTCCGCACTCTCACTGATGCTGTTATTATTATGATGATAATGATAATAATAATAATCCATTTAGTTGGGATACAATTTACAAATAACTTTTAAATGCCAGCTGTGAATATAAAAGCATAGTTCGTCAAGCATGTCACATAGTCGCGCAGGGAGAGTATTTCAGGAGGAGAGTCTCTGAACATTAGTGAACAAATCACACAACCAACAAAATCCTCTCAAATCTGTTTAAGCCAATTCATATTAAAACATTAGCTATTTTTATTGTTCGCTCACCTTCCCACTGACTGATGGGTACAGCCTCAACTGCAGTTAAAAAAGTGAAGTGCTGCAGATGTTAATAACTAAACCGAATAATGCTAATTAAAATGATGCCAGATGGAACTGAATGTGAGTAACAATAGAACCAAATCAATCCAGAATGCAGCTAGGCCTGCTTGAACTGCTTCATTGGACGCGGTGACTGATCGGATTATTGGGAGGCATGCGTGGTGGATGGACAGAGGAATAGTGTTGTGGATTGTTAAGAGTGGCTTTCAAAAGCAGACATTTCTAGCTCACGTCCCCTGATAATCACTTGTTAGCGTCTAATAGTCGAGGAAAGTGAAATTGTGAGCGAACAGTTCTTTCACGCGTGTTATCAAATATGTTACCTTTAATTTACATATTAATTATGATGTTAACTATGAAGGCACCAGAACTTTCATACACAATGCTGTTTCATCACACGACTTACAAATTTCCTTAGCCAACAACACCGCCCCTGCAGCACCAACACTAGCAATAATCTCGATTAGTGCTAGTAATTATTGTTATTACCGTTGTTTTATATTTGTTACCCCCCCCCCCTCAAATTGTTTTTGATTCTATCTTAACCTAAGTGATGGAAATTCTGGAGGCTACGAAGCATCAAAACAATCTTTCATTTCAAGGTGAAGAGTACATTTCAATCTAGTGAATACCTTATTAACCAGACACAAGGATGAACAATTTCAAAGTCACCTTCACAAGTAGTAATTGTGTACGTAACAACTTCGGTTATTATTCTTGCCAGCGTGTACACCCTGGTCCCACTCAAAAACAACATACCTCATTGTTATCGTTTGAGGCTTGTTTGGTAATTATGTATATAATTCTAATAACTGATTAAAATAATATTGGTTGGCTCTGAACAAGGTCAAAACTTGATTTCAGACTTGGCTTTATTTACCCTTATAAATTGAAAATATTAATAACTAAACTGGTCATTAAGAACATAATCATTGCTAGGCGCAATACGATTGTCTCCAAAGCTACATCTAAGAAAAATAAACCTTATTTCTTGTTTATTGGACAATAATAAATAATAAATTTAGTAAACCTGTTAAAAATAATATTAAATAATACAGTCGATACCTTGGAAATATGTTTATTTTTGTGCTATATAGGATTTTTCGGTGGGATTCTGGTAGGAAAAGAGGCCTTTCATATGTTCAGAAATACAAGGATCAGATCAGTGTAAACCTATGGTCCACGTCACAATGAAGAAAACAGTAGTTCGTAAAAAACATACTCCAAGCCCCACGTTTAGTTAGTACGGGATTTAAGTTACACTTTAATCAAATTAAAACATTTATAGTAATGTTAGCCATATTTAAAAATGTGTTTGATCTACCAGTTTAAAATCTAATTTTAGAATCCAATCTTGAGTATAAGTATTCGGTCCAAAAAAAAGGATGAGGATACTGGGGATGAAGGAGGCTACATCATGATGAGTTACATACCCTGTTCTCATCACAAGACATTTTTAGGATAATCAAATCTTGCGGATCATGGTGGGCAGGGCATGCAGTGTGAATGGGAGAATCTAAAACTGTGTTTAGGCTGCTGACTTTCAAACCCAATGGAAAGAGACCATTTCGAAGAGATAGTTGCAGATGGGAGGATAACATTAGACTGGACCTGAAAGAGATAGGGTGTAATGAGGTGGACTGGATAGAACTAGCGCAAGCTATGGGATAGGGTGTAATGAGGTGGACTGGATAGAACTAGTGCAAGCTAGGGATAGGGTGTAATGAGGTGGACTGGATATAACCAGCTCAAAATAGAGATACATGGCGTACTTTTGTAAGTGTGGCAATGAACATTAAAGTTCCAATGCCATAGAGTAAGAATAAGTAAGTGATCTTGAGTATAGGACTCCTGAGCAATAACTTGGATTATTGCTGAGCTTGGATAACTCATCCTACCAAGTTAAATTGTATATCTGTTCTCCATGTCTTACCATCCATCTGGGCTACTCATACACTTGTACTAAAGGGGTTGGTAGAAGAAAAAGTATGAAGAAGTATACCAGCATTCGCATTGAGGTATATTGTGAAACTATAAAGGAAAACACACCTCAGTACACTCGACCGAGATTCTAACCCCAACTTAGCCATCTCCAGCAAATTAGACAAGAAGAGACTGACGCCTTTGTTCACGCACCCATTGGTGGAGTAACTGATGCCTGTGCTCTACTTGTTAGGAGAAGTGAGTGTAAGCTACTTGGTAAAACCACTGTTGTCCTGCCATCTGAATTAAAACTCAATAGTGACGTCACAGACCAAGGTGCTTGTTCCTTAATGGGACTGACGAGAATTCCAGTGACTCTCCTCGTTAGAAGTCTCATAAGGGCCAACAAGAAACACACTATACAACAATTAATATTGTTGTCTAGGCTCTAATTTAGCATCTACCCACACCGATGGACGCATGATCTAAAAGTCAAAATATTTTAGTATGATTTCCGAATGATAGGAAGGTTGGAGTTTGAATCCTACCTGGATTAAACAAAGGTGTATTTTAACAAACAATTTTCCACCGTCCCCGAAAATACGATTACATTTCATTTAAACTCTACCTTCCTCATTCTTGCCATGATAGCGTAATTAAAATGTGTACAGTCCGAACACATAGTGAGACGTGGAAAAATAAAACAAATTGCCACCTGCTTACTACCTGGATAGTAAAGTCTTGTGGTGGCGTGTTATGAGTGTCGCTGTCATAGTTTAAGATTGTTTCCAAGTCGTTAATGAAACAAGAAGCTAAGCCTATGAACCCTTATTTTATATTACCCAAATTGCGCCCAGACGATGTGTAACTGGCCCACCAGAAGTTACGAGGGCTAGCCCGGTTGAATAGCGTCTCCAGAACAATAGCTGGGTCCCTCTCGCCTGGGACTCACGCACGAAATGAACCTCATAATCTCCTTACACTGGGAAGTCCCACGTTACACAAAAGCACCCCATATTCGACGTTAAATGGTTGGTTTTGAACGCTGGCGTTTAATGCAGTCCGTTAGAGCAAAGTTTTGCTAGTCAAGTCAGTTCTCTGCGCTCTTAGGGAATCCCCTCAAAATTGTCTGTGTCATAACAAAATGGAGGAAGTGAGGTTTACCACCAAGCAAAAACATTTTTGAATGTATCCTGTTTTTTGATAGCCAACATGTGCCTAAAAGTTTACCTTCTGTACCAGTATTTATATAACATAAAGAATTATAAATCCTGCAAACATTCATCAGCACAACCAGCTTTAATATTAGGCCTATAACTTTAATCATTCCCACCACCACCAATGATTTTATAAAGATGTATTTTTGGATTGTCATGTAGACTGAATGGGTAATGAGACATTATGTACTAGTAATTGGTGGTTAGAGACTTAATTATAACTGACAAAAGCCTACTTCCACTCCACCATGTTGGACCTATATTAGTTCGAGTAATTGGTGGATGGATATTTGGTGATGACTGACACAAGTCTACAACCACTCCACCATGTTGGACCTATATCAATAGGAGTAATTGGCGGATAGACACATGTTAACAAATGACCCTTGTACGCCATGTTGGACCTATATGAATAGGAATAATTGGTGGGTAGACACATGTTAACAACTTGCACTTGTAGGCCATGTTGGGCCTATATTAGTAGGAGTAATTGGCGAATAGACACATGTTAACAAATGACCCTTGTACGCCATGTTGGATCTAAATTAGTAGGATTAATTGGTGGATAGACACATGTTAACAACTTGCACTTGTAGGCCATGTTGGGCCTATATTTGTAGGAGTAATTGGCGGATAGACACATGTTAACAAATGACCCTTGTACGCCATGTTGGATCTAAATTAGTATGATTAATTGGCGGATAGACACATGTTAACAACCGACACTTGTACGCCATGTTGGACCTATGTTGAACCAACTGATTGTGACAAGGTCAAGGGAATACTATCGAACAGGTAGTTAGGTGAGTTAGTACACGTGCCTATCAGAGTGATCCTTGAGAATGGTAATTAAATAACGTGAAGTAGTTTATTTAATCACAGGCTTGTTTCCTGAGCGCTATCGTTGTGGCGTGAGGTCGGGCTGACAAACTCGTTTCTTGATATTATATCTAACTTGAAGGTCGGGATGACATTTTAATTTGGTTTACCTGAGTATTTAATTATTGACTAAAGTTAGAGCTGCCTTTAGGTGACTTATTGAAAGGGAATAAGCTTGATTTTCTTATGAATACATTTTCGCACTGCACTTGAACTTACTTTAGCTGGACTAGATAACTACCTAGTTTCCGAAATGCAATCCAGTCCTTGAGTAATTTGTCTTCCCGATCATCAAGAGGTCTCCACCTTTTCCCGGAAGAGGAGAGGAAGATGGACGAGCTGAGTTGAGGGGCGCAGCTTCATTAACCTCTCTCGCTGTCTGAAGACTATACAGGGTGGGTGCTCAAACACTCCACGGGTCGGTGCACTTGTCCCTGGGACTGGAAGTGGGGCATCTACTACGCAGACTAGATGTGGGGTGTATTCTCCAAAGACTGGGGGGGATGAGGGGGCATATTTTCCAGAGACAGGTCTGGGATACCTTCTCCGGGTACTGGAAGTGGGGCATCTTCTCCAAAACCAGGATGTGGTATATTCTTCAGGGACTAGGAGTGTGGTATCTTCTCCAAAGAGGGGGGTAGTATATTCTCCAGAGACAGGGCTGGGATATCTTCTCCAGGGATTGGAGGTGGGGCATTTTTTCCAAGGGCTGGAGGCTATGCATATTTTCTGAGGGCTAAGTGTGTTGTATGTTATCCGGGGACTGGGACTGATGCATCCTCTCCTAGGAACTTGGGGGAGAGGGGGGATACAATCTCCAGGGAATGGGGTTGGGGCATCTTCTCTGAGGGGTGATGGGTGGGGCAGCTTATCTATCTGGAGAGACTGGGGTGGAACACTTGTCCAGGGGACAGGGATTTAGTTGCTCAAACGTTGCCGCATAACCTATTTGGGTAGATTATATAACACAAGCTTAGCGGGTCAGAGGTGTGCATCTCTGTACGTAGCACATTATTTATTTATTACACCACATCACAAGCTTAGAATGTCAGAGGGTTTGTGCATTTCTGTTCGTACCTCATTACTGTTGCATTTGGCTGACTAGACTGTCAGAGTTTGTGTTGACTAGACTGTCAGAGTTTGTGCTGACTAGACTGTCAGAGTTTGTGTTGACTAGACTGTCAGAGTTTGTGTTTACTAGACTGTCAGAGTCTGGGTTGACTAGACTGTCAGAGTTTGTGTTTACTAGACTGTCAGAGTTTGTGTTGACTAGACTGTCAGAGTCTGGGTTGACTAGACTGTCAGAGTTTGTGTTGACTAGACTGTCAGAGTTTGTGTTTACTAGACTGTCAGAGTCTGGGTTGACTAGACTGTCAGAGTTTGTGTTGACTAGACTGTCAGAGTTTGTGTTGACTAGACTGTCAGAGTCTGGGTTGACTAGACTGTCAGAGTTTGTGTTGACTAGACTGTCAGAGTTTGTGTTGACTAGACTGTCAGAGTCTGGGTTGACTAGACTATCAGAGTTTGTGTTGACTAGACTGTCAGAGTTTGTGTTGACTAGACTGTCAGAGTCTGGGCTGACTATACTGTCAGAGTTTGTGTTTACTAGACTGTCAGAGTCTGGGTTGACTAGACTGTCAGAGTTTGTGTTGACTAGACTGTCAGAGTTTGTGCTGACTAGACTATCATAGTTTGGGCTGACTAGACTGTCAGAGTCTGGGCTGACTAGACTGTCAGAGTTTGTGTTGACTAGACTGTCAGAGTTTGTGTTTACTAGACTGTCAGAGTCTGGGTTGACTAGACTGTCAGAGTTTGTGTTTACTAGACTGTCAGAGTTTGTGTTGACTAGACTGTCAGAGTCTGGGTTGACTAGACTGTCAGAGTTTGTGTTGACTAGACTGTCAGAGTTTGGGCTGACTAGACTGTCAAACTGCTCCTAAAAGTTGAGAACACTTTAGTCACCTCCACAGCCGTCCTCAACTGTCTGACACAGATCGGGTGTACCCTCCATTTATCATCGAGAGTGCACTCGCTGGAACAGGGGGAGGAAGGGAGGTGTCAGCCCTCACTTTAGGTGACACCGTTTGAAGAAGGGGGAGAGATATAAAAATATACCAACAGCCAACATAGAACTTGAACTAATCTCAATCTTATCTATGGTGATCGCAAGAAACAGTTGCTGTTCATAGCGACTAGCCAAAACAGGTTTTTACACCAAACAATAATATATTAAAATTTGAAATCATCAATTTTTAACGTTGAATTAAGGAATATTGATTTTAAAATTTTATTTTGTTTTAACATAAGAACCTTATCAGCACATTACATAGAAATAATTTAACCAAGTATAGAGAAATGTTTACGTAATATTTTAACACTAAAAATATTAATTTAATAACAAGTCAACAGAACCAACGATTGCACGAGTACAGCATTAGTTAAGTTCAGCAGTAATCTGGTACAGCAGTAATCTAATACAGCAACAATCTAGTACAGCATTAGTATAATTCAGCAGTAATCTAGTACAGCAGTAATATAGTCTAGCTATAACCTAGTCTAGCAGTTATATAGTCCCGAAGTAGTCTATTCCCACAGTTATCTAGTCTGAAATATGTAGTTATATAGAGACAGCCATCAGTTTGTTGGAGTGACAGCCCCGAAATCACTCTGATGTTATTATCTAGTGCCAGTGCCGGGGGGTCTAGGTCCCTGTCAGCAGCCAATTAATTAATTGCGTCGT
Organism: Timema bartmani; assembly: GCA_902151455.1. Classification (NCBI taxonomy): domain Eukaryota; kingdom Metazoa; phylum Arthropoda; class Insecta; order Phasmatodea; family Timematidae; genus Timema; species Timema bartmani. The sequence continues at coordinate 220,710 of CABFWB010000663.1, read as the reverse complement.
GAACGCTGTCGCGGGACTCGGGGACTTGTCTGGTGAGGGATTGTGAGTTTGAATGCCCGCATTAGAGACCAGATGGTATTGAGTGCTGCCATGACGACCAGGTCAAGGCAAGTCATGACAGCAATGAGAGCCCTCGTGGTTTAAGGACATAGCCTTTTTACAGTCGCGAGATGCCCTATATCATACAATCCCCCAGGAGAGATGGTAGAGTGAACATTTTACATTGAATTTTTATTTCAGGGAAAATTTTCAACTGTTTAAATGGAACTAATAATTATAAATATTGTATCCCAAATTTTAAGATCTACACCTCAGATCAATTCTTTCAAGACGTCGACGCCAGAAACAAAGAAACAACAGCGATTCCATTTATTTTCTCACATTCACTTATCGACTACAGCGATTTGGGGGTTTAATGTGTAACTAATGTTGGGTCTGATGTAGAACATATATGTTAATACTTCATTAATATGATCAAATTATTCACGGATACATCCGTTATATTAGGTTCCAATCATTCGAAGTTCTTACAGGAACATTTTCTGAAAAAGATTTAACTGGGGGAAAAAAATGTTGATCTAAAATTCCCCGGAAATATTCTCATCTGTACGTATGAGGAAACTCAAAGTGACGTTCATTATTCCTAGACCACTATCTGGCGATCTGGTCACCTAACATCGCATGACCAATAGATGGCCTGGTTAACTGTTGACCTTTTTTGTGAGCGTGACCCCACGCTACGTTATCCAAGCTATCTTGAAGTGAATCTTAGGGCGTAACACTGGAGGTTGTTCGAGTAGACATGCACCTTGGAACCATATCATAATCTGGGTGGATCTGGGGAGGCCATGCATGGAACCCACGGGAATTCTAATTCACTCTGTAGGTTTGTAATAAATTATATAACGTGTACTTTCTAAACACAACACACGCCTCACTAGCTCTATCTACTCTTCAACAGCACCTGACCATACTATATAGTTACCCTGCACAAAACACACAGTAATTATGTTAAAGCCTCTGCTCCTATTGGATTCAAACAAATGTCCCCTACCTAGACTTGTGGACAGAGTCTCTAATCTCTCTCGGTGAAAGAGACAGACCAGCCTGTTTAATAAAGTTACAAGTCTACAAGCGGATAACCCGAATGGGGCGGTGATAAAAAAAAGAAGTCTATAATTTACAAGATAATTTAATAGTAGCTTGTAAGACATTAGAAAATCATGTTTAGTAAACATTTACAAGTGTTTTAAAAAATACATTTGTGGCTTACAAGTACTTGTAGATCAATAAGTATTTCCACAAGTCTAGCTACATACAGTAGGCAACATACTTAACAAGTGCAATTTTAATGGCTTAGTTTTACATAATTAGTCCTGTATATTACTTTAACTGATAAATCACTTGTATAAATATTCTAAGTAACGTGTATATTATATTTACAGACTTATGATGTGTAAACAAGTTGATTATTGAAGTTAGGAGGTTGACACGTATTAACGGTTTAAAATTAGTTAAGTGAAAATTAAGAAACAATTACATAATATCTTTCATTATTGTTGTATAACATAAATCAACACTTGCCTTAGTTCATGAAAAATTAAACTACATAGTGCATTATAGTAATGTTGAGATTCAAAAACAAAATCAATCCATATGTGTTACCTTAGTCCATAATTTTAACTTATTTCTTAACACTTTATTTAAAAAGCTCCAAACAAAATCTATCTATGTTTCCTTTTTTTTAAATACCGTAACTTATATTTTTATTTCATTACAACTGCCATGAACTTATTTTTCAAATGTTTGTGTACTTTTAGTTGCTGCAACAATGGGAACCAAACTGGCTGTATTATTATTTATCTTGTAAATAAAACAGCTGACTTGTAAATGCTTTCTACTAGTGCACTAAGATCTACAAGTCAAACTATTTGCCATACATACGTATCAAAACTTAATTGCTAAAGGTATTGTAAAATTTTCTAGTGGACCCACTTGGGAAAAAATAGGCTTTCTATGCCTTTGGAGGAAGGTATTAAAACTCACAGTCTTATTTGTTGATGAACATAATTCTTTTGTTCAACATCTATTCTACAGGAAGTGCGCGCACAGTTCAGTGCAAAATATAATATTCTTTGTTGTCACCATTTTATATTTGTGTTTTGTTTTTGCAAGTTTTTTTTACAATACTTACATAAAATAAAATAATTAAATAAAAGTTAGTTGTTTGTAGCTTTGTTTGCAGTTTGTTCCGCAATCCAATCTTGTATTTTCATCCGCCTTAATAACATTATTGTGAATATCCACGCCCATGCAGGTATCTAATTATAACTCTTTTTTTGAAAATTGGTGGTTAAACGCTATATGAACACTATGTCTACCCTGAAAGAGTGCTTGTTTCCACTATGGTGCAACTTATAATTATTATAATAGGGCCATAGTGGAACCCGTCTAGGTAAGCCTGTAAGCTCTCACCATAAACAAAGTTTATATTAAACTAAAACTATTGAAAGCTTCCTGAATGAGAACTTGAAACAAATATTTCCTTAAAAGCTTCCATTCTTCCACGATTCATGGAATTAGACAGTTTCACTCAACGGCTACAACTGACAGAAAAGTTTGTAAATAAATACAACACAACTATCTCCAGCGTTCCAGTGGATGGCGAGTAAACAAACCGACTCGTAATTTGCTGATAAAGTAGAAAGTGTTTTGACCCGTTCAAGAACAACACGTAATTAGAACGTTCTCTACGGGGTGTTTGGTGTGTAAGGGTAGGAAGAGGGTTGACGGAAATCCCGAGGAAGGGTGAGGAATGTAAGATGATAAGAGAAGGGGAGAAAGGGGAGCTAAACTAAACTTCAAAGCGCGATCCCGCCTCTCGCTTGTAATCATCTAGCGCTACGGGCGGGAATTACAATAGTCAACATTGCCTTTAGCAGGACGGAGGTGGAAAAACATTACAAATACTTTGATTAGATTGTAAAACAAGCAGTTGAAAGAAGTTGGAATTCCCGTGTGTGTGTTTTAGACAAGTTCAGCAGATACATTAAATTATATTTTAAAGCTAAGCATTGTGTACTTTATTAATTCGAATCAGTGACTGTTCGTGTATCGATCACTGATACGTGTATTTTATGTTTACCTACTTAATAAACTAGATTAGAAAATAGAATATAATGTAAGTATTTTTGATTAGTGTTAAACAAAATACAAAGCTGCTTCTATGTACAATACTTTTAATTCGAGGTTAGTATAATTATTGTGTACTGTGTAAAAAAGATACAAGATTAGCAAAGGCATGACGTCATTGAAGTGTTTCTTGTTCCATCAGATAACAATAAGCAGGAGCTGGTCTCTCATAATATTGATATCTAATTGTGTTTGTAACAAAAGGTGATTCACGAACAATGTTTGCCAACGTCCTCCACCCACAACCCTACAAGCAGACATTGAATGACAGTCTCTTTGCAAGTCCATCAACTGCATCTAGCACAGTTCCTCTCTCCTTGCTACAATACCATACCATACCATACCATACCATACCACTCCTCCAAGTCGGGCTGATGGCAGTGTTGTCAACTTATATTTTTTTCTACGATAGATCTAGTTTGTTTCAAAGTGGATTTGGTGGCTAAAATAGTGAAATTAAAATTCAACTCTGTATTTTTTCTAGCGGAAGAAAATACTTATTTGAGTATTTTGTTATTGGTTTATTGATTTTAAAGTTAACTAAAGGTAAGGAAGGTAAGTGAAAATTTAAATTTACATCAGTGGCTCTACTTCTCTTCAAGTAGGCTCTTTAAAATAGTTCCCTGAAGTGTGAAATGTTCTCTCACTTAATTTCTTTAGCCCACGTTTTACTACCTGTTCAGGTTATACGCATATGTATTAAATAACGCCCATTGCTCTCACCCTTAAAATGTTTACTAAAATTGCATATGTATTAGTTACGCTAGTGAGCTGGGGTGAAGGTTGAATTTAGAGGAAATGTACCCGCATTTGTTTGGAGGGAGAGTGGAAAAACTATTTTAAAAACCTTCAGTACACCCATCTGAAATTCAAACCCCGATCTCCCTGTCATTGACAATCTAGTTTAACATGAGACTGATGCCTTAGACCATGCGACCACCGAAGCAGGTATCGCTCTCTTAATTGACTGAAGTGTTTGGAATATCATTTTGCAAACAATATTTATCTTGCGTCAGGAATTTTGGCAAGTCAATACTATTGATATTTAAAATAAATAAATTTTTTATTCTCTTTGCCAAGAGGCCTTTGGCAATATTTTTTTTAAAATAAGCATTAGAAAATCTAGCTTTATTTTATTTCAAATATAGCAGTAAATTGGGTAATTTTGTACACTTCTGGAGGGATTGTGTTAGTATGAGTTGGCAACACTGGCTGATGGAAGTGCCTGTGTAGTTCTAGAATTTGACTACTGGGCAACTATTCATCAACATTTAAAACAAACCTATTACATATTAGTATGGTTCAAATACTGTTAAAAAAACACAAGATGGTTTCCAAAATAAATCAAATAATTGTGCTAAATTTAAAAACTAAGCGGCAATGTTCTTCTAATTCAAGTCATGTGTCATGTTCTTTCCTAATTGTGTTGATGAGACAAGTAGCTCTATCTTGAATCAGTCCACAATCATTACAATATTACGTCCACTGTACACTATTTTACAGAACGTGTCAATTTGTGTTAACTCTGCTCGTGCGGCCAACCGATAATGTTCTTGTTTTCAAAAATAGTTATCGGGTGATAGTGCTCAGAATATTGGTTTCCACGCTAGCAATTTTTAATCAATTCTAGGTTCATCTGAATAAAAGTCACGTCTTTTTTTTTTCATTTTTAATGAAAGGATTAACCACAGACACATATTTCAATTATCTTTTCAAGCGATTGATTATCTAAAAAATTATAAGCCATGAATATGATGAATTTAAAATGTTATCAAATAAATAATATTTTTATGTTTGGGAATCGCTTTCTATTTAATCCAGTATCACTCACAAAAATAAAATAAAAATCTTTTGTTTGACTATAGTTGAAAAACGCAGGATAAAACAAACAGTGGAAAATTGCAATGTGTTGGTGGAAAATCCGAACGTAATTAATATTCTGAATCTGTTGTGAGTGAGGAATCTGTGAGGCCATGGCATCCCTCATATCGAGCACAGCACAAAATGTTTCACTATTATGCTCCTATCGAGCACAACACTTGTCAACGCAAGAAGTTTCACTATTATTATCCCAGCACGTGTTGAGCGGAACTAAAAACACAACGTCCCATTAATTACGTCACCGTTCTCAAAGCCACGCTGCCTCTAATCCCGGACTAGGGTTGTTAGTTTGCTATTCCGGTCGTAGCTGCTCGCCCAACAAACCTCTAAAAATGGGGGATGGGTGGAGGGAGATTTCTAAACTCGAGGTGGAGCTTATTGTCGAATAACGTCCTCTATAATCTTCGTGTCAAGGGAGGATATTGTGGCTCCATGGAGAAATATTCAACGAGGGATTGTGGAGCAGGGTGCTTTCTTTTGGTGAGGAGAAGTGACATGAGAGATATCAGGCTCTTACTAGCTAAGAGAGGTGACATGAGAGATATCAGGCTCTTACTAGTAAGGAGAAGTGACATGAGAGATAACATGCTCTTACTAGCTAAGAGAGGTGACATGAGAGATAGCAGGCTCTTACTAGTAAGGAGAAGTGACATGAGAGATAACATGCTCTTACTAGCTAAGAGAGATGACATGAGAGATAACATGCTCTTACTAGCTAAGAGAAGTGACATGAGAGATAACATGCTCTTACTAGCTAAGAGAAGTGACATGAGAGATAGCAAGCATGCTGAGAACTGAATAACATTTACAATTCACAAACAAATTATCATTTCCTCGTTCTATTTGTATTGTGCTTGAGGCTGAGTGGCACAATACTTTACTAGCTTAGTGAACAGGAAAGTTTGAATCTTAAGAAATGTTGACATAAGTTTACAAATAGAAAGACAGACCACGTACTTTTTTCGCACTATAGTTAGAGGGGTTAAAGTTCTTGACTTGACCTGAATGCATTAATGATCTTGCTGTGATAGTGACGAACACTTTGATCAAACTATTCGGAGAACAGCCTAGAAAGAGGACTGACGTCACAAGATGACAGGCTGCATAAAGAGGACAGGAGCAGTGTTTGTGCTCTGATTGAGCTCCCGGTACAATAGTTGGTTACATCTAGCGCTGTCTCCCTCCCACCCCACTTCCCTCAACATGATGGGGCAAAAAGCCAGTCGCAGGGAGGAGGAGGGCTGCATCGAGCATGCTTCAAAGAACGAGAACAATGGTCGCTCCTCAGCGTCTGAAGACATGTCTCATTTTCTCTAAGAGGGCGGTGTACTCGACTGAGGGGCCACTCGCAGACTTTGAGGTCAAAGGTTTGATTGTTGATCGACATTAGCCTGGAATAACGTCCTAGCTCCCAACTGTATCCTATGCTCAATGAGTTCCAAGGTTAGATTGTTTTTCAACATTAGTCTGGAAGAACGTCCATAGTCCCAACTGTCCTACTGTAGTAGCCATGGATTCCCTTTGATAACCAATGGTTAAAAGATGGTTGTTATTATTAGAGGTGGGTCTTGTTCATCTTGCTCATCATTTTCCAATAATATCGACTGTTCCATGATCAGCTTCGTCCAAATCAACTTCTCAGCAAAATTGTGGTGCACGCGACGTCTGTCAACGGATGTCTCGGGATCTGATCTTGACCGGCTCATTGTACGCCTTGATCGCTCTCGATATGCGTATGTTACCTATTCGGAGATGCTAGACTCTATTATCTTGTTTTAGGATGCCAGTTAGGTACTGTACACATCCTAGAAACGTTCTTGTCCATAAAATGAATTTCATCAATAAATTGATCCATTGATACGCTCAATTGTGATTAGCTTAATGTTAAGAATAGCTATTGCCTGTACATCGTTAAGGCTAAAAACTGAACTGATGTACCTGCCGGAGTTATTAAGTCACCTCTGTACAGACTGAATGCCTAACAGCGAGTCGGGGTGTTTACTGTACCTCCGTACCGATCGACTGCCTAAAAGCCAATGTCCTTTCCAGGTTGCATCGTGGGGTTCCCTTCTGATCCCGCAAATCTCTAGGAAGGATACACCAATACAAAGCCAGCCATGTACAATTTCTACTTGACAATAAATCGTCTTAAAGGTTGAACGTTCACTTAAAATTTAGCGTAACCCGTTGGATGGGGGAGTTCTTTTAGCGACTATTTATTTTGACATTTAGAGGTTTTGAGTTCTATGCCAGAGCAGTAAACAATTGCCATCAGCACAGATATTGTTTCTGTGACCAGCAATTATTCTTGTCCTTGGCTTTTCAAACTGAAATAGTGATGTTCAACATATCTTATATTGGTGACTATGATTCTATAAGCTTGTAAATATTCCTTAAAAAAATGTCACATTTCAAGTTAGCTCTAAAACACAAATTGATACTAATAAATTGTATATTGTCAACCACAGTGTTCTTGGGCTAAAGTTCTCGCCTCAGGACCCGATATTCTTGGGTTCAAACCCAGCTGAGGTCAACGGATTTTTCTTGAGCGATAAAATTCCATAGCACAACTTCCTTCGGAGGGAAAGTAAAGCCGTTGGTCCCATTTCGATTGTGTCAAGTAAAAAAAACTCTGGAATATATGCGAAACAACCATTACCGGAAAAATTGTAGGCCCTTACACATTCGCTCAAAACATTTCAGTGTGGGAGTCGACGGGAAACCACCACACTTACTGGACTTCACTAGTACATGAGCGAGTCTATCAGATGGTGCAGGCAGCACTAACCAGCTGAAGGGCTGGGTGCAGGCCCAATTCCGCATGGATAGAAGTCACATCAAACCAACCTTCGGGCTGTTAACTAAATAATAAAATGTATACTATTACCAGAGATCTAATGTCCGGGCTATGTCGCTGCAAGGACTTACTGATTAGAACCCCGTGTAGCACAGTACTTAGGAAATCATCTTTATCCTGGCACGCAAGTCCATTGTTTCCTGACAGCCTAGAATCTCCTTGAACAATATGTCAAGTCACCGCTTGACTGGCCCAGACCTTTCACACAGCCTTCGCTATTGTTCATTGACACTGTAATCAACTTGTTGTATGGGCGACACTGGAGCCTGTCAGAGGAAGAACGAGTCATCTTCTTGTAACTCACTCGACACACGCTACCACGGGGGATGGGACCATCCTAAAGACAGAACACACAATAATAGGCGAGTTTTCGTGGTTGACCTGGTATCGATGTTAACGAAATGCTTATGACCTAGATGATACCAGACCTCGGGTTTGGTAACGCTTTGCTTACCCAGACTAAAGAGTATGGTTACGACAAATGAACCGAGAATTTGTGCGCCAATTTCAAAACAGTATCACTTCTTATGTTAGATGTAAACGAGAATAACTTCGTAGTCAATGGATTTTAAGTTTTTGTAAATGAAAATGGACAGTATTTACTTGCTAGAAATATATGACAGTAAGTAGATATTTAAAAAACCCTTTAGTTATGGATAAAAGAGAGTACTCTATGATCTAGGACTTTGATATTACATACGTACCTCATGTTTCCTTAATGTTATTTTTGGAAAGATATGTTTAGCTTGACATGTTGTGTAAATATTAGGATAAGTCAAAATAAGCACAAATCTAACTAAGAATAAAATTAAAAATCTAATTTTCCGTCACTTTGCAGTAGGCCTAGATGTAGTAAGATTACATAATCTCACCTACCAGCTGTTAGATCTACTCCATCCCATCCACCATTTTTGTTTAAGAAAAACATTTAAAAATCGTTTTCGCACTCCACCTTGTTCAGAAACACTAATTGGTCGAAAACACTCGATACCAAGACGTAATCAAGTAAATCGCGAAAACTCACCTTATGTTTTGCAGTATCTGTTGAAGTCTTAGTAGAGACAGACAAACTTAGTACGCTCTCAAGTGTGGCGTTATACAGGGTGTTTCATGCGCTCTCGGTACCTGAGTTTCCCTTATAACTTTCAAACTAATGGACGTACTTGGTGTATGAGAAGTACTCAGGGGCCAAGAGCGAATGAAACATCCTCTTAAATGTAATACAAGACGTAACATACCTAGACCAGAATGGAATGGGTCAGCTTCATTTTTATATTCGAAACTGACTCATTCCATTCAAATCTAGTTAAGTGTCGTCTTGTATCTAGTATAGCGCTACACTTGAGGCGTACTAAGTTTGCTGTGAAACTGGCCCATGGTCTGAAACAAACTAATGGGGGAATTAGAGATTGAAAAGTTTTAAGGTGTAAGGGAAGGTCCTTGCGACGGAAGCAAGGGGAGTTCGGGGGGTACCCTAGAACATTTTGGAAAGTTGGTTATTTAAAGGAGCTTTTCATAGCTCCTAGTCAAAATATGAAAACTAAATTCAAAATGGGACGAATAAAAATATGAACACCAAATTCAAAATGGGACAAATAATATCATAGCTCACGTCACTTTTTTCACTCAAGGTCGTAAGTAGAGGGGAAAGGGAAACATTGGCCAGCCGGGACATAATAATAATGATTTTTTTAAATATATTAAATATACATTTTGGAAAACTCAAACAGGTACTTGTGGATTTAATATTATTTGCCTGTCTCGTGCCATTATAAATGGAACAGTGTCTCTTGATGTGTTATTTGATCAGACTGTATCTGGGTGTGTTGGAACAAACTTTCTCTTTGTGTGATATTGAAACAGACTGTATCCGGGTGTGTTTGATCAGACTGTATTTTGGTGTGTTATTGGAACAGAATGTATCTTGATGTACTATTGGATCAGTCAGTCCCTGTATGTGTTGGGACAGACTGTCTCTTTGTGTGTTATTGGAACAGACTGTCTCTTTATGTGTTATTGGAACAGACTGTTTCTTGGTGTTTTATTGTAACAGGCAGAAACTTGGTGTGTTCTTGGAACAGAATTTCTCTGGATGTGTTTTTGAACCAGACTTTATCTTGGTGTGATATTTTTATTTTTATTTAGCACAGCATTTTACTACCCTTTTGGGTTATACGCTTAAGTACTAATTACACTAATGTATTAGGAATTGGGAAGGTTGAAATTAGAAGAAATTAACCCGCATTTGCGTGGAAGGAGAGTGTAAAACCATTTATGGAAAACCACCCCCAGTTCACCCGACTGAGATTCGAACCACTATCTCCCAGTCCTTGGCAGTCTAGCTCAACATGACTAGCGCGTTAGTTAACTACGCCACCGAGGCGGGTTGGTTGGTGTGTTATTGAATGTACAATATTACTCTACCTTAATCCCCCATGTCTAGTGTATGAATAAGATATACCTCCATTGGGCTGTATCTTGGATGTCTGGAGCTGATAATTGAATATGACCACTTCCTTCACAATATATTACAAAATATGGAAACATAGCCAAAGGACATGCCTCGTACTGTATTTATTTGCTCAAACTTGTGATGAGTTTATTTCATAAAGGGTGATTGTGTGCTACAAACAATTCTCGAAGAAGTATAACATGCTCAGTACTACTCCCTCATTGTTGACTTGACTCCAGACTGTTCTTTCATTGATCGGCTGGCTTTAGTCCTACGTTATATAGCCCTGATTGGGGCATTTCCAAAAGAATGTCTGTTCGAGCTTCTCCCTGGAAATTCACACTCATTTAGCTCCTAAGAAAAGGCTGTGATGAATTACTGTCTTTCAGAATTGGACTTAAAGACACTAAGTTTTGTTGGAGACAAAGCTATGACAATGCGTGTAACTTGTCGAGTTACTACTCAGGACTCCAATCTAGAATTGAAAATCACAATTTGATAGCTGAATAATATGTTTGTTACCTTTGCTATCCACTCACTGAACCTTGTGGGATCTGCTAATGAATGCTGCACTAAGGCTGTAGTAGTGTTTTTCAGATTTATTCATATAACTTTTTTTTCTCAGCATTAACCCACAGGTGGAATATTTTTAAAATATATCTTTAAAAAAAAAAACCAATTCTTCTGTGTTATAAGCTTTATCTGAAACTCGTTGGTCTGCTCAAACAGATGTCTTGAAAACTTTAGTATGAGGATTTAAAGAAACTCAAAACGCTTTACAGGACCTGTCTGAGGACTCTTCCATGAAACCATCAACTTGGTTGGAAGCTCAGGTTTCCTAATTTTTAAAATGCTTTCCTTTCTCTCTTCTAGGATGATATTTTAGAGAGGGTCGGTTAATGTAGCAACAATTTACTAAAACAAAGAACTCAATCTTGTAGCAGCCATTAAGCAACTTTAAACATTGAAAGAGTTTTTGAGTAGAAAAAGAATGAATTCGAAAGCTACGAACAATCTGCTTTAATTATTTGTGGATAAAAAACACCAAAATACACAAACTTAAAGTGTTTGCGAAGGAAGAGCAAAGTAATGACACTGTAAAGGCGAGAACAAAAGTTGGAACTGGTGTATTTCTCAAAATCATTGATTCACACATAGCTAACGTGGCAAGAAGGAATAAAGCATATGAGGTATTGACAAATCGCTATGCAGTATTATTATTATTATTATTATTATTAGCACCGCGTCTTACTACCCGTTCGGGCTATACGCACTTACGCTAATGTGTAATGGTAGGGTGACTGTGAGATGAAATGGAGGACCTACAGTTTAACGTGGGATCCGAGCGACGGTGGAGGCCTGGCATTCCACACATTCACAAGTTGTGATTAAAACACGTCCTGTCAGAGGTGAAGGAAGGGTTTGGCAATCAGATAAATCTGTGCCGGGACCGAGGATTGAACCCCGGACCCTCAGCACAGAAGTCTGACACCTTACCCCTAGACCACCAGGTCACCCTTTGCAGTATTGTCTCTTTTAGTATCACTTAAGGTGGCGAACCAAAATATAATGGTAGCTGCACTGAAATTAGCACATTGTTATCCAGAAGATATTAATAGTGATTTTGAGAATGAGTGCTCTTATATCAGTATGTACAGACATAACAAGCTCCAATATCTTTTCCCTAACCTGGAGATTGTGTTAAGAACTTTCATTACTTCACCAGTCCCTAACTTTACAGCGGAAAGAGGGTTTTCTGTCTCAAGCAAAGTGAAGAACGCTGAAAGATCAGTTTATGTGGACAGTAAGCTAAGTGCGCTAGTGTTAATGTACTCTGAGGAGATTGTAACTCAACAAACAAACTTTTCTCAGGCCAAAGGAAGAAAAAGGAATATATAATTTAATTTGTTATGTGAGTACTTACTTTTTTAAGTTTTACTCTTACTCGGTGAATACAAATTATTCTTTACACACTTAGGCCCTACAAGGTATTTTATTTTAAATGATTATAGGCCTAGCAAACATGTGTATTATGTCTATAAATAATAATAACAAATCACATGGGTGCTCGATATCAGTTAGGGGACAAGTTAAGAGAAAGGGGAGGGGAATGGGGTGCCAGAATTTACTTTGCCCAGGGTGCCAATCATCTAAGTCTAGGATCTATATAGTCCACAGCTAGTTCGAGTTGGAAGAAGCTTTAACTATCAGACTATATCTACCTGAACATGATTTAATTTAATATTAACTGGCCTGCTTCGATGGCCGCATTGTCTAATGCATCGCTCTCACAATAGACTTAACTACCGATGATAGGGAGATTGGGATTCGAATCTCGGTCGCGTGTACTGAGGCTGATTTTCCACTTTCTCATGTGGGTGCACTTCCTCTAAATTCAACCTTCCTCATCTCTAACTCACTAGGATAATTTATTACATAGGCGTATAGCCTGAACAGGTTATATAACCTTTTTCTAGGAAAATGTAACAATCAACTTTTATGTTCATTTCTGTGGTTGAATTGTCTCAGATGTCAGTCTCATAGCAAATTGGACTCCTGATGACAGGGAGATTAGTGTTTGAATCTCTGTCAAGTGTAATGTGGGAGTTTTCCCCTAAATCTTTTTCTTTTCCTCTCTCCACGCAAATTAAGGTACACTTTCTTAAAATTTAGACTTCTTCCTCCCTAAGGAATTGGCGTAATTAGTACATATTTGTATAACCCGAATGGGAAGTGAGACGTGGGGGGGCGGGGGGGTGGGGGGGAGGGGGATCTTATTCTTGGGCGTGCGCAAGCTTTTGCAATACAAGATTAGGCTAACCCACATAAAAAAAACTTGTATTTTATAGACTGATCGTCAAACCAAAATCCTATTATATATCCATCTACTGATCAGCTGATAAGAATGTCAGGAGGAATCGTCACCATTTCATGACTTTGACAACTGTTTATGTATAACTGTTTTCGTATATATATAATTTTATATGTAGGCCTATATATAACTGTTACATATTTGTTATATACTGTATATAAATGTTATCTATATATAACAGCTCCCTATAAATAAATATATATTCAACTGTTATCTATAAATAACAGCGCTCTATAAATATAAATAAATATATATATGTATATATAGAAGTTAATGGCTTATATTTTTAAATTTATGGGTTTGTGAAGGTTCTTTAGGATGATCTATTATAATGTCAATAATTCGTATTCATGGTAGTATCTTATATATAATTTGATAAACCCGTTTTCGGTAATAGAAATTATGAGGAAATGACTGAAAATATTTTGACAAACGACCACTCATTTTAATGGTTAGGAGTCCAGGATGTCGGGAAAAATAGTATTGGTCAACGAAAACCCGATTTCCACAGAAAAATTCCAGTTTTTCAAAATTTGTTTAATCACCATGGAAACCGTTATTTGCTGCATGGCCGTGGATAATAACTCAATATTTATTTGTTGGTCCGAACACATCACAATTTTCTCTTTGGATGCTGGTCATAAAACATATAAATTGAGATGCTTAGATTGGGGAATCTTTTTTTTTTATTGGAATGCTGCTATCGTTAATTCGCATTTAAATCAATAATATAAAGTATAATTTGAAAATTAAAAGGTTAAGTTGTTAAGTTCGTGAAAATATTGTCTATGTTATGTTTCGCGCATGATAAAATTATGTTTAAATATATTTTGGTATGTATTATAATTTATAAGCTCAAAAACGATAAAATTATCTTAAATAATGTTTAAAAATATCCATTTTAACTATCTAACTATGAGTTTTGGGGTTCATTTTTTCGATCAATGGGTTTTGATGTTCATTTTAGCAAATAGTAACACAATACAAATATATAAGTTAAGCCATGTTTTAATTTTACCGCTTAATTTTGAAGATATGGTATTTAAAATTAATATTTTGTAGACCCCATTTATTTTTTCACGCTCTTACAAATACAATAAGTTCAATTATGTTTCCATGTTGATAATTAATTTTGAGGGAATGATATTTCAAAGAACCGTAATATTTTGTGTACCACATCTATATTTTCACATTCTCTCTCTCTATCTGACACTCTCTATCACGCTCACACACACACACACACACACGCTTTATAACACACTCTCTCTAATATAATCTTCTCTCATTCTCTCTCTCACACTTTATCCCTTTCTCTCACACACTCTCTCTCTATAATACAATTTCACTCACATTATCTTTATTATACTCTCTCTAAAACTCTTTCTTTTTCAAACGCTCTCTCTCTCAAACGCGCTCTATCTCAAACGCTCTCTTTCAAACGCTATCTCTCAAAAACTTGCTCACTCTCTCAAACGCTCGCTCTTTCAAACGTTCTCTCTCTTGAACGCTCTCTCACAAATGCTCGCTCTTTCTCTCTCAAAATCTCTCTTAAACGCTCACTCTTTCGAACGTTCTATCTCTTGAACGCTGTCTCAAAAATGATCGCTCTTTCTCTTTCAAACTCACTCCCTCAATTTATCTCTTTAACTCTCTCTCATTCTAATTTTCTCTTTCTAAACTAATCTCTCCCTCTTTAACTTTCTCTCTCAAACTCTCTCCCATATGCTTGCACATTTTTTCTCTCTCTTACACACAATATCTCTCCCAAGTTTTACACTCTCCCTTTCTCTCACACACACACGCCTACACTTTATCACCGATTCTTCCTCACATATTTTCTTTCTCTCTCTTACACACTTTCTTACTTTATCTCACACACACACTCTTTCTCTCAGACACACAAACTCTCTTTCCATCTTCTCCTAGTATTTCTTTCTCTAACACATACACACACTCTCACTATCACTCACTCACACTTACTCAATCTCTCTCAATTGTTCATCCGCAATCTTTACACTCACTTTCTCACACCACACACTCACTTTCTCACATTCACACACACCCACACACTTACACAATCACACACTCGACACTTACACTTTCATTTTCACTATCACATTTTATCACATCTTATGATCATATCTTATACATAATTTGATCAGCCCGTTTCCAGTAATAGAACTTACGAAGAAATGACTGAACAAACGAACACTCATTTTAAAGGTTAGAGGTCCAGGATTCCGGTAAAAATAGTGGCCTAAAACTAAAACCCAATTTTCTTAGTGAATTTTCCATCTTTTTCCTCTGTGTAGGCAGTAGTTCATCTGTACCAACATTATTTGTTTACATCACCATGTAAACTATGATTTGTGTATAGCTTTTGTGTAGGTAAATAGAATATTTCTCTTTGGTTAAAAATAATAGCAGTTCATTTCTTACTTAAGTGGCTTTGTGCAACAAATAGATAGAGAGCTGGGAGGGGGGTAGTTCTAAAGTTCTCACCATGGCGTGAAAGGGGAAAATGATTTTGTTGATTCAAATCAAACACCGAAACCTAAATATCTATGTAAAGTCGATAACCTTTGATGATTAAACTTTTAACTAGAAAGTCGAGTGAGGAATTATTATAATAATATATATATATTCCCAATAAAATATTTCGAATACATTTTAGTGCAATAGTCTGCAGACATCGCTGCAACGATCCACTAGTTTATATTATTTTAAGTTCTGTGAGTTTAATTAATAAATCATGATATTGGTTTTGGTATTATTAATAATTATTTTTATTTATTAATTGATTAGTTAAAAAGTTGTTGTATTTTGAGCTATAATCAAATATATACGTATATACTGTATGTGTGTGTGAGTGTGTATGTGTATAAATACACATACACTGATACACATACACACACATATACAGTTGTCACTGTAATGAAATAGTAATGAATCATCCTGGCATTTTTGTGTTATTGTATAGGTTTATATACTTTACGTATTGGCCTGTTTTAGGTTTGGTAGTTTTAGAAATAATCTCGGTTTTACTATTAAGATTCTGGATGGAATGATAATTAATAAGTAAGGTTGTCATAGTGACCATAAACATTTTTTATTCATGAGTTAGTAATGAGTGGGTTAACTTTAGCTTTGGCCTTTACTTACTGTTCAAAGGTCACTAAAAAGTAGTTTTTCATCCGCCTGTCTCATAAATATTTGTTGGCAGTTTGACAAATGAAATATGATTATAATACCCCTTGTCAAAATAACGATACATATGTTGTGGGTGGATGAATACTAAACTGTTTTAATAGCTTTTCAAAATGTCCAGAAGGCTAAGGCTTCAGTGACCAAACTAAACCTATTGTAAAGTTACATTGCCCATGTAGCTAACAGATTGTGCTGCCCCCTTAACTTCGGGGAGTGAGAGGGGTGGGGGGTAGGAGGACCTTAAAACTTCAGGGCCATCTGAGGATAGCCCTGATAACACTTCTACCCCGCAAGAGAAAGCCTAAAGATCATTTCCTTGGGAGAGTTCTTTGAAGTCAAATCACTTTAATCAAACATTTTGAACCCCAGATCGACATAACGTACTGTATTTTTATTTAGAGCCTCCTAGCAAAAATTATAACTTATAAAATAACCTTAGTTTTGTATTAAACATAAATTGAGGTATCTCTCGTGCATTTTTAGGATCGACTTTTTTATATTTGCATATCGTACTAAATACAAGCTAACTTAATTATATAACAGATAAAACACTCGGTCCCCCGGCCATTAGTTCATCTTTGTGAAAAACAAAGCCCCAATTTCACAAATAATTAATTCTTACCCATTTCGATGGTTGCATGGTATAAGGCGCTACTCTTGCAGTAGACTAGACTGCCGATGACAGGGAGATTGATGTTAGAATCTAGGTCGGGTGTTTTGAGAGTGTTTTTTCTAAATTTGTTTTCCACTTTCCCTTTACGCAAATACGAGTACATTTACTCTTAATATAAACTTCCTAGTCCCTAAAACCACTGGCGTAGCTAGTACATGAGCGTATAAAACAAACTGACGTGGTGCTAAAATAAAATAAAATATTCTTCCATTATTTTTTGCGCCAAATTTTACCACCCGTTCGGTGTATACGTTTATATACCAATTATGCTAATGTGCTAGGGGTGAAGAAGGTTATATTTAGATGAAATGTAACCGTATTTGCGTGGAGAGGGATTAGAAAACCATTTAGTGAAAACCAAACTCATTACACCCGACCGGGATTTGAGCCCAAATCTCTCCGTCATCGGCAGTTTAATCTAGCAGCCTGTGCCTTAGGTCAGTTTTTTACTCAAGCCATATATTTTCCAATACCGGCTTGCGAGGCCTATCAGCTTCATATGCCTCATAATCTAACTTAACTTTAGAACAGATACCCATTTTGAACCAAATCGCTAGAGCCATTTTTTTAAATATTACATTTTTTTAAACTAGTTATTTGTAAACTACCCTTAAACGAGTTTTACCCTAAAAAAAATTATACAGTGTTATTTGGGTGGCCAAACACTGCCTAGATATACATTTTAAACAAAATTGCCAGCGCAATTTAAAACAAAATTGGAATTAAAAATCAATCATCAGTAAACTATTCTTAATTTAAGGGCTGGTATTGCTTAGATATCAAGTTTGAACAAAATCCATCAAACCGTTTCAGATGCCAAAGACAGACAGAATTATTATAAAAAACACTTTTTTAATTTTATAAATCAAAATATTTTGGTCGTGAAAAAAAACTATCTCGAGATTAAGACGAATCTTTACATTTTATGTAGTGGTGGGCCGATACCTACTTTTCTCGATTCCGATACCTTGCTCGATACTATCAATTCATCTCCTCGATACTCGATACCCTATTCGCATTCAACATGAAATTAAATAAATCCTCATTTTGTAAATATAGAAACTAGGTCAAAAGAAAAATATCTAATTTGTTTTCGTGTGTCAAAATATGGAAACTAGTCAATAAGGTTATTTAAGCAAATTATAACAAGAATCAACCACACTAAAATAACATTTGCAATAACTAGTAGGCCTACAATAAGAAATATTATCACCTATTAAGTAATGAAAGATCTTGAAATTCAGTTTTTTATCTACATATTAGCATATAAAACTAGTAGGCTAATTACGTAGCTATAAAATATTATTATAAATATTTGTCAGGCTATAGGTTGAAATATTTGTCAAGAAAATAAAAATACTAAGAAAATAATAGTCGCGCACTATTTACACACACAATATAAATGTAATTTTTAGTCAAGTGAAACAAATAGCTTGAATATAAAATGTGAGAGGTAAGTTGGGGAGTGTTCTATAAAATGTTAATGACACATTTATAATAGTAAAAAATATAAATTATCAAGTCAACAAATACTATTAAAAACCTTCCAAAAAAGCTTTTAGGTGTATATAATGCTAAAAAAAATTTGCCTCCGTCAGTTGGGGGAACAAACCCCCTTTAGTCCCCCTACTTCACAATCCTGCATACGCCACTGAGGCCTATTGGTCTTTTTTCAAGCACCACAAATTCTTGTTTAAAAAAACAATCATTCTGACTCTTTCTGGGTCAAAGGAATTTCTTTTTTTGGTCGCAAATCAAACTCGAGGTTGAAAACAACCTTTCAGAAAAAACAGTTGCTGGTGGACAGCACAAATACTTTTTTTGTAAGTCTGGGTAATGAGTCCTTTTTTTTTCCAAAATAAAAATATGTTACAGGTAGGTGGTTCTAATGGGTCATCCAGATATTTTTTGACTTCATCTTCTGCGCTCAATGTTGTTTTAGCAGGATGAAGTATTACTTCTTCCCTGATTATTGTTGAGTACATTTGCCACATGGAATGTGTGGGTGTACATGCAGCATTTTGTTCATTCTGAAAATGTGAACCAAGCACACTACTGAGAAAAACATTTTAATATAATTTTTAAAAAAATTACTCTCAAATTTTAACTAACAAAAAAATTATTGTATGGTACCAAATATTGTAGGTACGAGTACCTCTTGGGCAATTTATAGCTGTGGACCCAAATCTCAAACATGACCAGAGAATTTTTATTCACATTTTAGATAGGCCCCAAGCCTATATTTTTCTGGCGAACTAGCAATAAAAGCTTAACTTTGAGTACTGTTCTCAGCTTGATTAAGTACAGTGGCTACCTCTAGTGAACAGTGAAAAATACATATTGCTGTACCAGGATTTTGGAACATCCCTGACCTTCTGAATGTAAACATGTCAATTGGCAGAGGTCTACCTGTTGTAGGGATTTTATTGGACTTAGTTCAGGACAAGAAAGGTGTTATGTAACCACAAATAAAACCCCAGATCTACCTCCAAGTTAAGCTAAAACAAAATCATATAGTATACACATTAGCCAAGTATTAGGTGGTTAGACCTATTGGAGTTTCTTACCTTGATAACATGTGGCACTTCCTCTGCGGAATCTTGAGAAATGTTCAATTCTTTGACTCTCTGGACCAAAGTATCTATTGCTTGTTCCAAATGATTGTGGTTCAAAAACACTGACGTTTTCAGCCTAGGGTCCAAGAGAGTTGCTAAAGCACAAGGTTCATCTTGCTCCACCATTCTGTATCGATGTTTCAAAGATGCTAAGATATCATTTCGCATTCCTTGTAGGCCCAATCTTGCTGGAACTGATTTCTCCATTTCAGCCCTTCTACTATTCACAATTGGTATTATTTCTGATGCAGTCACATATTCTGTACTAACAGCTAATATAGCAGCATAAAAAACTTTCAACACTTTAACAACATTTCACTTTACATCCCACTGAATAGAACCGACATCTACTGGAATATTTAGGCCAATGGATGCAATCAAAATTGATCTTTTTTGCTCTAAAAGCCTATCCATCATATGTTTTGTGCTGTTCCAGGGCATAGGCTCATCTTATACAAGTTTGTGAATCAGTACTCCCGCAGTGGATTGAGCTGCTCCAAGAATCTTGTATGTCTGTGACAAATGTTTAAAATGTCCCACTAACCTTCGACACAGGACACTTAAATTTGAGACAGACTTCACGTTGAATACTGAATCTTTCAATACAACTTGAAATGTGTGTGCAAGACACGGAATGTGTGCAAACCCCCTTTCTTCCACAATATTTCTCGCATTATCCCTGAAGACAACATGCACTTTCTCTAAAAGGCCCCAACTTGAAAGCACTTCTTTCAAAAACACCGCTATTGCTTCAGCCGAGTGACTAACTTCTAGAAAAGGGATTACTTCCACACACAAATGAACTATCTCATAATCTTGATTGGTCAAATGAATAGTTAAACTCAAATAATCGTCTTTTGTGGTGGATGTCCACATGTCTGTGGTCACACTTACATAATTACAATATTTGAGGATTGAGTCACAAAAGACTTGGTTTCTTCGTATAGTTACGGCAGTTTCTTGGTTGCAAAATATTTTCTTTTTGGTATTTGATTCCGACTTTCAAGGTGGGAAATTAATCTTCGAAATCCTATACTTTGAGCAAGGCTAAATGGAAGATTATACAAACATAACATTTCTATAATAATACTAGTAATGTGTTTGGCTCGTGGATCATCATATTTGAACTTTAATTTTCTATCCAAAAATCCACTCAAAGTTGGCTGTTTCATGCATGGAAAACTTAGTCTTAAGGTTGAGCTTCTTTTCAATAAATTAGGTCCAACAGCGTTCTGGGAATTCACTTCAAAGGCAGAACTAGGCCCCGGTTCATCGATTGCGTTACTTTCATTATTTCCTAGCTTCTCTAGTTTGGATGTATACACTTCTGCTTCATGAATTTTTAAATGTTTAGACATGTTGGAAGTGGTATGCGTCTTTCTACCCCGCGAAATTTTGCGTTTACAACATTTACAAACAACATAGTCCACATCACTTTCACATATATCAAAATACTGCCTCACTTCATTTTTTAAACGTTCCAGTTTGAAAAGATTATCAGAAAAAAGAAAAACAAAAATTTTTTTTTTATCAGTTTATTACTATGAGTTTCATTTTGAAAACGATATCAAGTACGAAGCGAGGCGAATGGAATACGGAAACGGAAATAACCTTGAAAGTCATAAATGATATGACTGACGATAATATCTGCGGATGGACTAAAAAAAAATTGAAATTTTTTAATTTGAAGTTTTTTTAAAAACTAAAAAGCTTTTATGTTTTAACTTTTATCAATTTTAATTTTTTTTCTTTTTAATCGTTTCACAATATCTATTGAATTAATTTAATAATTTTCTTTAGTGAAAAGATATTTAGAATAAAAGCTATATTGGCGACACTGGTTATGAAGATTATCGAAAGTGAAGGTGAGTGGTATCGAGATTTTGTAGCGTATAGTATAGATTATTGTAATACTAGTCGATACCATGGGTATCGAGGGTATCGATGAATCGAGTATCGGAATCGGCACAGCACCAGTTTTATGTGAACACGAACCCAAAAAAAGTCGATTTTACCATTCTGTCTCTCCTTATGTCTGTCTATCTGTCTTTGGACACGCACCCGAAACGGTTTGATGGAATTTTTTCAAAATTGATATTTAGATTTTATATGGCTATATCTCATGACACTTTTTTTTTTGACCCTAGCCCTCAAATTAAAGGTAGCTAGCTTACAGATGAGTGATTTTTTTTTTTAATTCCACATTTCTCGAAAAATTGCTCTAACGATTTTGATTAAAATATATCTCTGGGGATTGCTTGATATGAACATGACCAATAAAGTTGTATACTTGTTTTTTTTGGAGGAACATTCTGTTATGGGTAGCTTACTGAGAGCTTTTTTTTACATAAAAAATTGAATATTTATATAATATCACTCTGGCGATTTGACTCAAAAGCGTATCTGTTAAATTGTTCGCACTATAAATAGTCATATATAGATTTGTTCTTCTAAAAAAAAGAACTCATACAATAATAGTTATCATATGACTGATTTTATGTAA
Organism: Timema bartmani; assembly: GCA_902151455.1. Classification (NCBI taxonomy): domain Eukaryota; kingdom Metazoa; phylum Arthropoda; class Insecta; order Phasmatodea; family Timematidae; genus Timema; species Timema bartmani. Next base: position 198,458 of record CABFWB010000663.1, on the reverse strand, counting down.
AATTATTATTTTTGGAAATACCTCTAACGTTCAATTTTTCATAATAAATAATAATGTATCTTTATTTATCTAAAATAATTTAATTTAAGGGAAGTTTACTTACGAAAAATTTACAGAAAATTTGAATTTTTTTAAATTTATCTTGAATATTGAATATAAAATGGGAATATGGGAATAGTTTTTCTTGAATGATAAATGAGAATACTTTTTATTTTAAAAATAAATAATTTCAATATAGTTAACAAATAGTCAAATTTGAATTTTGTTAAATACATTTCAACAATTTGGTTTAAAATGTATGTTTAAAGAGTGTTTATTGTGATCAACAAGATGATGTGTTTGTTTCTATGTGGAACAGATAATTAATGGTAGTTTACTCAAGACCTATGTTTGAAAATTATCTTCGAGGCTATAATACACAATATAAGAAAGTTTGTGCGATTGTGTCATACCATTTATTGGGTTAGGACACACTTAAAACGTAAAGATCGTCATAATCTCGAGGCTGAAACTTCTCACGATTACAATACTTTCTCTTGATATGAGAAAGTAGAAAACTTAATTTTTAAAGCATGCTATTAAAAAATTAACCACTCTTATTGATCTTTCTATTTATGGTCAGCTCACTTTTATGGTTATACAAAATGTATTATATACTAAATGTGCAGCATTATGAGGAATTCTAGAAACTACACGTGTGCTTCCATTGCCAAAAGGTTCCCCACCCCTTGTTTAGACGGTCTTTGACAAAGTAGAACCACTAATATATGTTTGGGAGACCCTGGCTCTATTCCAGGTGCTAAGGACCCTATCCCACCCAGTTGCCAAGGACCTTAAGTGCTAATGTTAGTGGGTAGGCTCAAAGTCCTAGCTCAATTCAGTTTCTTACTGGTTTTCCAAAATTTATAATTTCACAGGATTGCGTGTTAAGTCTCATAAATTTATTTGGTTATATTATTATTTCTAAACAAAACAGAACCTAATCCTGCACCAGGTTTTATTTTTGCCAAGTTTTATCCAGTATTTATTGTGCTCCAGTGAAAATAACGGTAGGGAGACCATAATTCCCCTGAATATATACCTTCCCGTGGCAGGTATGTAAGTCGGGCCACCTAACGACTGCAGCCGCAAAGCCTCGCAGGATTGCAGGGGAATGAAAATAACCCGATACTTCGGCCGCCAGGATAGAAACAAAGCAGCTTTACTGACCGGGAACCAGGACGAAGACAGGACTAAATCACATAGTTGGAAGTACTAGGTTATCAAAATATAACTTATTCTGTTTCCTTTGGAAGCAAGGGTGGTATAGGTTGGTTGGTTCGTGAACAAGATCTCCAGTGCTGGAAAACGGAGATCAAAGTCTTTTGAGCTAAAATAAAAGCATGATACCGAAGGTTAATTGAAGAAACTACGCCGGTATTCACCTGGAGAGAGACTAGAAAATTATACACAGCAAAATATCGCACCTAATACAAGTGATTGGAGTCAAACTCCTTAGTCCCAGTTGTATTATCAGGTGCACTAATATCTCACCCAAATCTGCCAATAAGGCGTGAATGGAATGTTTAAATACATTTTACGAACAGATAATATAAAATGCCACATCAAAACTATATTCTATATTTACAAGAAACATGGATAATTTCGTAGCTTTACCTATATTTTCTTACGGACGGAACTTGTGAAGCACCTTCTAGAAAATACAAACATATATTTTCCGGTCAACATTGTTTATATTTTACTTATATTATTAATGTTATTTTTAGTTATTATTGACATTTAATTAAAAATACATCTGCAGATCAAATGACTTGACTTAAAAATATGTGAAATAGGTCTAGTTTTTTTTTTTTTCGCTAGTTATCAGATATGTTGTAAGAGAGTTGTGGTATGGTCGATCGAGGAACTATAATTTCAATAGAGTAAGGTGACCATATTTTGTTTTGTAATTTTCACGGACCACTGTTCTAAGACCCCTGGTTGGAGGCGGAGGTAGTTTCCATTCAAATGATGCTTAACATGCCCTATAATCATATTTTTGTATGCTCGTGTTACTGTACAGTATCAATTAGGACTATAAAATTTAGCGATATTTATAATGAAAAGGATTGGATAGGGTATATTAAAGTAATAAAGTAGAGAAGGTAGGATGGAAGGGGATGCGAGAAAAAGCCAGTGTTTTTGCAGTTTTTATGGAAAAACTTTTTGCTCCAGTACAAACATAGAATTTAATTTTATTCACATGGAGACCTTAAATTTTTTTAAATATCTGTCCTGTAATTTAATGACAACTTTTTCTCTTAATTTAAAAAGTTTCTCATGACAGGAATTCAACAACTGTTGATATCACCATGTGAAGATAATTAAACTCTATGTACTGGAGCAATATTTGATTTATTTTAGCAAAAAAAAAAGTTTTAGCATAAAAACTGCAAAAACATTGGCCTTTTCTCGCACCCCCTTCCATCCCACCTTAAAGAAGGTATTTATCTATGTATGTTGTAAATTCCTGTAGCTAGGGTTGGGAGGATAGTTTCAAGTCGTGGGCGGATGTATCTCTGCCTTTCAAAGTGCACTTTAAACACATATGTCACATTGTCAGAGCTGTGTATTATGGCAGGCCATGTCATTGTGCCAATAAGCCACGGAACATGTTCCCAGGTCTCACGGGAACGTGCTAACACTCGTCCGAGTGTTCGGTAAACTAACACGGAATGCTGGTGTTACATCGTTACTCCACCGAGGGGGAGTGTTCGTGTCGAATGCAAACCTTCCTTCCACTTGTAGACCTCCTCATCGATTGGAGTCTCCTGATAACGAACTGGTTGTATATACTGTGGAGTTAAGAGACCTCACCTTGGTTTGGAGAGAGGTTTTAGTACCTTCCTTGCGTGCCACCGAGTTAATGTGATGACAAAACACACTCAGGCAACTTTTGACTAACTTTTTAATAATGTTTATCTTGGGACAGTCACTCTAGCAACGTTTGGCTGCAACGTTTGTGGGTGAAACCTCCGAACAAGCGGCAGAGCCATTTACCAGCAAGAAAACAAAGTTTTGTTTTTTAGCTATTTATAAAAACTATTTTAACCCTCTTCAGTGGCTGAACGATCTGAGGCGTCACTTTCTTGTCTTACTGGCCTGCTGATGACGGAGAAATCAAGGTTTGGATCCAGGTAGGATCAACTGAGAGTGGTTTTCCCTAAATGGTTTCCCAGTCTACTTCCACGCAAATGCTGGAAGATGAGTTCTAAAATACTTCCATTCCTTATTCCTACCTTACAAAAGTAATTATCATATACTGTATGTGTATAACCTGAACAGGTAGTAAGAGGTGGCGATGGAAAAATAAAATTATAGCCTGCATCGGTGGTGGCATGCTCCAACGGGTCAATCTCCTGCTATATTGGTTCGCCGGTGATGTGGAGGTTGGGGCTCTAATCCCTGCTGGGTGAACTGCAGATGCTTTTTTAAAAGTACTTTCTCCCTCCTCCTCCACATACATGGGAGTACACTTTCTCTTAAATTATACCTTCCTCATTCCTACTCCATTTGTGTAAATCACGTATGCGAATAATCCGAACGGGTAATACGATGCAATAATAAACATGTAATTATTAATTTCCTTGCCATTTACGGGTCATACAGAATATTAAAGATATATTTTCATAAGTTTTAGTGAAATTACTATATAGCCTAATTTAAGAGGATGAGGAAGGTGAATTTATTTAAAGAGTCTGTTCTAGAGAGAAAGTATTAAATAAATACCTCTCATTTCAAATGGTGGCGGTGCCACTCAGTCCTCCAGGGAGAGTCAGGAGTGGCCAACAGCTCAAGTAGCCAGCCGACTGCTCTCAAACTCAACCTAATGATATAAAAATACGCAATCCTGGAACAGGCCGAGGGAATTCTGAGAAATAATGTTTTCCGGTTGAATCCATCTCGGAAATGTGTGCAGAGATCACGTCGTCCTCTTGATTTGGGATTCAAATCCCCGACTCAATCTTGGGGTAACACTTCCCTTAGAATTATTCTTTATGCTTTTATTGCTGCACTGATCCGAGAACACGATTCTAATATCTAGGTTCCCTTATTATACTCTGGAGTTCTACTAAGGAGAGGGTTAAGAAGGTACTACTAGACTTTAGGTACCAAGGCAAGATTATCAGAAAGTGTCAGAAAGAGACTACTCACTAGAGTTAGAGCTGTAAGCTCGAAATGTTTGGCATAGTAATATTCTGACAAAAAGAGGTCTCATAACTCCCCTAACTTAACCTAGGACACCAATTCCAAACCCTAATATACAAAAGACCCACCTATGCTGGCTAACGCGCTAGATTCTTGTTGAGCTAGACTGCTGAGGACGGGGAGATTGAGGTTCGAGTCTCGGTCGGGTGAACTGGGGGTGATTTTTTCTAAATGGTTTTCCTAAATGGTCTCCCTCTACGCAAATGCGGGTTCACTTCCTTTAAATTCAACCTTCCAAATTCCTAGTCCATTAGCGTAATTAGTACTTAAGCGTGTAACCCGAACGGGTAATGAGACGCGGTGCTAAATAAAATATAATAAAAAAAACATTTAAAACTAACTCCAACATTTGAAGCAACTGGAAACGAGCGTGAGCACATTCAAAAAATTGTTTTAGCCTCCATTTAGAATTTAAACTCCCTCACATCTACTCTTTAGCCACTCGGCCACAGGTACAAGTCTCTAGAGTTAAATGTCTTAAGAATAAAGTGTTAGGAAAAGATAATAATAATAATAATTCAAATAGGATAATATATAAACCATATTATATAAAAAAATACAAGTAATTTATATTTTAATCAAAGTCTTGGATGTTTTGGATACTAAGCCCTGTTCTTCCGAGTCCAAATCAAGCCTTTGTTCGATCGTCATCCATCGACCAGTTTGGGGTAGTGACCTAAGTGGTATCCCGTGGCAACGACTCAAACAAAGTATGGCGTGTATTGATCGAGGCATGAATTTACTTGTACATGTCTTACACAACCTCAATAAATAAATAAATGGACGCAGGTCAAACTTCAAGGTTACTTCCTCTTCCTCCAGGCCTTTACAAAACACATCTGTTTTAAGTTAGCTACACCTCTACCTCCAGGCCTTTCCAAAAAACATCTGTTTTCATGTGGCTATTGCTCTAATTACAGGCCTCTTCAAAACACACCTGTTTTAGTTAGCTACACCTCTATACCTCAGGGCCTTTCCAAAACACAGCTTTTTTCAGTTAGCTACACCTCTATACCTCCAGGCCTTTCCAAAACACACCTGTTTTCAGTTAGCTACACCTTCTATACCTCCAGGCCTTTCCAAAACACAGCTTTTTTCAGTTAGCTACACCTCTATACCTCCAGGCCTTTCCAAAACACATCTATTTTCAGTTAGCTACACCTATATACCTCCAGGCCTTTCCAAAACACACCTGTTTTCAGTTAGCTACACCTCTATACCTCCAGGCCTTTCCAAAACACACTTGTTTTCAGTTAGCTACACCTCTATACCTCCAGGCCTTTCCAAAACACACGTGTTTTCAGTTAGCTACACCTTTATACCTTCAGGCCTTTCCAAAACACATCTATTTTCAGTTAGCTACACCTCTATACCTCCAGGCCTTTCCAAAACACAGCTTTTTTCAGTTAGCTACACCTCTATACCTCCAGGCCTTTCCAAAACACACGTGTTTTCAGTTAGCTACACCTCTATAACTCCAGGCCTTTCCAAAACACATCTATTTTCAGTTATCTACATCTCTACCTCGAGGCCTTTAAAAAACACATCTGTTTTCATGTGTCTATTCCTCTAAATCCAGAACTTTCCAAAACACATTTGTACGCATGTAGCTATTTCTCTAATTACAAGCCTTTTCAAAATACACAATATTTTTCGAGTGGCTAGTCTTCTAACAACGGGATTTTCCAAAACACATCTGTTTTTGTTTAGCAATTCCTCTAATTTCAGACCATGAAAAACAAGTTTGTTCTTAACTCTGCCAAAGCACATCTGTTTTAATGTAAATATTTTTAAAATATCAGGCCATGCCAAAATTCATCTGAATAAATAAAAACATTTTTAAAAGAGTTTGACTATTCCATACATGATGTATTATTATATAGGCTTTCAAACACATAATTAAAATACATGCATGGCTAGCTTACAATATTTTTGACGTGATTATTTTGATTAGATTGATACTCTTTACTTTCTCGTGAGCCCTCAGGTACTATAGAAAATATTGTGATCGTAAAATAAAACATAATTTGAAATTTTTATGGATATTGACGTTTCATGACCCACTGAACCCGAAAAATTGTTTTTGTGATGCTATATGTCGGTGTGTCTGTAACTTAGTCTAGAACCGAAACCAGTTTAATGATCAGGCTAAAACTTGTTATCTAGGGTTATCATTATGGCCCCTCAGAGTAATTTGTAGAACTAAATATCAAACCATAAAATTAAGGCTAGTTTACTGAAGGACAAAAAGAGGAACAAATCAATTTTTTAGAAATCCACTTTAATAATTGTGATTAAAACTCGTATCTAGGCATTCTTTAACATTAAAAACAAAATGGCATTTCTCATTTTCCTATGAAAATGACTTTGAGGGTACTTTACATTACATCAGTGGAAATTTCCAATTTTTATCATATATCCGCGACCATTTGGGATACGAAATAACTTATCATTGTAAAGTTGTAGTACTCTCAACAATTAAAAAATTTAATTCAAACATTATTATTTTTTAAACCAATATGGTATTTTCTGATATATTGATATATATATATATTTAATTTAGGTTCTGGAAATCGGGATTTGATTGTTATGCCCTGTGGTGAGTGGAGATAATACTTCTTTCTCAGTGTATTTCTGTAAAATCTTATATTATTTCTTTTGTGCTCTTTGGTATAGTATAATGCTCTTTTTACCATAATGTGTCTGCAATAATCTATATTATTTTGTTTCACAAATCTTACGAGCTTTAAGTAAACGTGTCAATTTTTAGATAAAGGAGAAAGGAAGTCAGTGTGGTGCACCGTACCATTTATTTTAAATAGTATAGCCAAAATAATTGCCATACAAATAAAAATTACTTCTATGAAATGTATGTAAAGTTAACTTTGGCATCCATATTAATGAATGTATTCACTGTTTAAAAAAACGAGCGTTAAATTTATTTATGATACTTGTACTACATCGTCTATATAGTTGTTAGAATGTTACTTACAATGTCAATACTCCATATGATAGTATTATCATCTACTTTAAAAATGATCTATCCTCAATTATGATTATTTGCAAAAAGAAAAGAAAAAAATGGTGCTTGTCAGGATATGAAATGGGGGACGAATACGAAACAACGGGGTAGTGAAAGGGAATAAGGAGAAGGATTATAAATTGGAATGATAAATAATTAGCTATAAAATACAATTCGACCCTTTCTTTAAACTGTTAAATTTCTTGGAAACTTTCAGAGGCCGAGTTATTATTTTATTGTTTCCTTTTATGGGATTTATTGTTTAATATTTAAAAGGGTAATTTTTTATAATTTTGGGTTGTATTCTGATGTTCAAATGCGTTTTTATTTGATATTTATATAGGGTGTTTTTATTTATATTCCCCTTCAACCCCCACACACAAATTTATATATTTTTTGAAACAATGTTGGCGTGGATTGAGTTTGGTTCACTTTTAGGTAATAGTGCTTTTATCTAAACAAGCAACCATTTAATAGCCAGTACATTTGTAAAAATATTTTAATATTCCAAAAGTTTTAGAAATTTTAGAACATTGTGAAATTGAAAATAATACAGTTTTGCCTGCGGGTTTCGTGGTTATCTATGCAAGCACCTTTTATTATGGATGTAGACGACCAAATATAATCTGTGTGTTCATGGAGTGGCAAACAATGAGACATCTCTTTTTTACACAAGTCCCTGTCAATGTACGTGTAGATAACCAAATATACATCTGTGTGTGAATGGAGCAGCAGAAAACAAGACATTTCTTTTTACACAAGTCCCTGGCAATGTACGTGTAGACAACCAGATATATACATCTGTGTGTGAATGGAGCGGCAGAAAACAAGACATTTCTTTTTACACAAGCCCCTGTCAATGTACGTGTAGACAACCAGATATACATCTGTGTGTGAATGGAGCGGCAGAAAACAAGACATTTCTTTTTACATAAGCCCCTGTCAATGTACGTGTAGACAACCAGATATACATCTGTGTGTGAATGGAGCGGCAGAAAACAAGACATTTCTTTTTACATAAGCCCCTGTCAATGTACGTGTAGACAACCAAATATACATCTGTGTGTGAATGGAGCAGCAGAAAACAAGACAATTCTTTTTACACAAGTCCCTGTCAATGTACGTGTAGACAACCAGATATATACATCTGTGTGTGAATGGAGCGACAGTAAAACAAGACATTTCTTTTTACATAAGCCCCTGTCAATGTACGTGTAGACAACCAGATATACATCTGTGTGTGAATGGAGTGGCAGAAAACAAGACATTTCTTTTTACACAAGCCCCTGTCAATGTGCGTGTAGACAACCAGATGTACATTTGTGTGTGAATGGAGCAGCAGAAAACAAGACATTTCTTTTTACACAAGCCCCTGTCAATGTACATGTAAACAACCAGATATACATCTGTGTGTGAATGGAGCGGCAGAAAACAAGACATTTCTTTTTACATAAGCCCCTGTCAATGTACGTGTAGACAACCAGATATACATCTGTGTGTGAATGGAGCGGCAGAAAACAAGACATTTCTTTTTACATAAGCCCCTGTCAATGTACGTGTAAACAACCAGATATACATCTGTGTGTGAATGGAGCGGCAGAAAACAAGACATTTCTTTTTACATAAGCCCCTGTCAATGTACGTGTAGACAACCAGATATACATCTGTGTGTGAATGGAGCAGCAGAAAACAAGACATTTATTTTTACACAAGCCCCTGTCAATGTACATGTAGACAACCAGATATACATCTGTGTGTGAATGGAGTGGCAGAAAACAAGACATTTATTTTTACACAAGCCCCTGTCAATTTTCGTGTGGAAAGTGAAATAAACATGAGTGTTTCGCATGCAAGGAATGCTGGAGTTTTAATATTTTATTTTCAAAGTGGTTCATAGTATTTGAATATCAAGATTATTATAACTTATAGCCATCTTCACTCTCGTGGTTATTACGTAGTAATTACCTCTCAAGATTTGTGAGTAGTGCTTAAATCTCAAGGTTGTTGCATGGTTATCAACTCTAATTAAATCACATATTACTTAATTCTCAAGGTTGTTACGTATGGCTTGATTCTAATTATTATTATTATTATTATTATTATTATTATCATTATTATTTTTATTACGTAGTACTCTACTATCAGAGTTGTTATGTAATATATGCCCTCTTTTGATTTTTACGTAGCACTTAAATCTCAAGGTTGTTACATAGTTCTTGATTCTCATTAATATTATTACGTATAGCTTAACTCTCAAGTTTGTCACGTAGTAGTGCCCTCTCAAGATTTTTACGTAATACTTAATTATCATGGTTGTTACGTGGTGCTTGACCCTCATTATTTTTATTACGTAGTACTTAACTCTCAAAGTTGTTATGTAGTAATGTTCTCTCAAGATGTTTAAGTAATATTACTTAACTCTCTGGTTCTTACATAGTACTTGACCATTAAACTTGCTTGTCGGACAATAAACCTTGATGTTTGGTATCGCCTGAATTGTGAAGAAATACAATATGTGAATTCTGCCCGAGGAAACTGTCCTCCACTCCAGATTGTCCTCAATCCCATGACTCTCTGAAGTTAAGAGGATTAGAAGAGGAACCTGACGATACTCTAGCGCTCAAAGTCCAGGTTGAGACTCTACGAAACAACTGCGGCCATCTGCAGAAGAATAGGAGGAGAGACAAGTGAGGCTGAAGTGGGTGGGCCATGAACCCCACCCACTCCTCCTCTAGTCCTGAACAATAGACGGCTGAAATAGTTCCTTATAAGGTGAAGCTTACCATCCAAGATGTAACAGATATTTAAGAAAAAAAATCATGAAGGTGGCAGCTCGCCCAGACTTCCTAGACATGTTGATGCATTTATAAATATAAATTATAGCACGGAAATGATCTAAAGCGACGGTGTTATCACATAAGATATAGTTTAGACAACCTTTCCCCTTCCTCCCACCATCCATAATGTATATTCCTGAACATTTCCCCTGGGCAATCTCAGTGTGTGAAACAAATTGTAGTTGACTCAACCAGGAGTTGTGAGAGCGAACAAATACAGCTTCACAAGATATCTTCTTTGTGTCATAACATTGTTACTTAGACACGAAACAAGGACTCATCCTTTTGATCTGACATTTTTACTTAGACACGAAACAAGGACTCATCCTTTTGATCTGACATTGCTACTTAGACACGAAGCAAGGGCTCTTCTTTTTGATCTGACATTGTTACTTAGAAACGAAACAAGGATTCTTCCTTTTGATCTGACATTGTTACTTAGATACGAAGCAAGGACTCTTCTTTGTATACTGGCATTATTATTTAGACACTAAACAAGGACTCTTCTTTTTGTCCTGACATTGTTATTTAGACACGAAACAAGGACTCTTCTTTTTGATCTGACATTGTTACTTAGACGCGAAGCAAGGACTCTTCTTTGTATCCTGATATTATTACTTAGACACGAAGAAAGTACTCTTCCTTATGTCCTGATATTATTTCATATATATGAGGCAAATACTCTATAATTGTGTCCTGACACTGTTAAACTTTACAATCTCCTGGTAGCATTAAAAAAATCAACAAAATAGAGTCGTGGTTCTTGTAAAGAAAACATTCCTCATTACTTAAAAAAACATATCTAGTTTTAGCTCCTTTTAGAAGGGTATGACAAAATCGTATGGAACAGTATATAAAAACTCATTAAAAGTTAACGTGAAACGAATTATGCTAGGTTCTGTGTTTTATTTTAATTAAAACCTCCCACTTACAGGGCAGAATCACAATTGTTGTCAAATCCACTTGGTGGGACATGAGCCCATAATGTGGGATTGTATGGGAACGTGAGTTAAGGAAGTTTTTTTGCAGTTTTTACAGAACACACATTTTTGGCCAAAATAAAAAAAATATTGCTCCAATAGAAACTTAAAGTTTAATTTTCTTCATATGGTGAAATCAACACTTATTGAATATCTGTTAAGAGCATAGCGGCATTGGATGACATACTTTTTTAATGAAGAGAAAAAGTTCTCATTAATTTCCAGGACACCCTTGACAGATATTCAACAACTGTTGAGGTCACCATGTGAATAATAATAATAATAATAATAACCTATTGGGTTATACGCTTAGGTATTAATTGCACTAATGGGTTAGGAATTGGGAAGGCTGAATATAGAGGAAATAAACCCACATTTGCGAGGAGGGAAAGTGGAAAACCATTTAGGAAAAATCACCCCAAGTTCAGCCGAGCGGGATTGGAACCTTGATCTCCCTGTCCTTGGCAGTTTATCTCAACATGAAGCTAGCACGTTGGCTATCTACGCCACTGAGGCGAGTACCATGTGAATAAACATAAACTCTATGTTTCTATTGGGGAATTAATTGGTTCCTTTTGATCCTTCACTCCCACCTTAGTGAGAGCTAAGAACAGTATTTTTTTCAGTTTTTATATAAGAATTTTTCAGGTCAAAATTAACCAATTAATTAAACAATAGAAACATAAAGTTTCCTAAGTTTATTCACATGGTGACCCCAACAGTTCTGTCGAGGGTGTCCTGGAATTTAATGACAACTTTTTCTCTTCATTAAAAAGTCTGTCATCTAATGCCGCTATGCTAGTGACAGATACTGTTGAAATCCCCATAAGGAAAAAATTAAGATCTATGTTTTTACCAGAGCAATATTTTTTATTTTGGCAAAAAAAAGTTATTATAAAAACTGCAAAAACACTGCCTTTGACTCGCGTTCCCTCTACCCCACCTTAAATCGGGCCCTAAACTTACCTCTTTTTTAATATATATATATTTATTCATTTATATATATCAATTGGATTAACGTCCTGAGTATTTTTTACCAGCTCACAGTTTCTTGTGAGACAAATTAAAATGTTTGTTTTGGCGTAATTTTTCTATAAATTTCTAAATTAAATTTCTCACTAAGTAAAACTAAATGGTACGGTGCACTGCACAGACTTTCTCCCACTTTTATCTTAAAATATACATTTACTAAAAACTCGCACAATTTGTGAAACGAAATAACAGATCAATACATTGTTGTAGAAACACTACACCAAAGATTATAAGTGAAATAATATACACTGCTACTTACTCTATGGCAATGAACTAGAAACACTGTTACAAAAAAATCTTTGCCCACCAAAGAGCATAATAATTAAATTCAATTTCAAAGACCTGAATTAAAAAGTATATATATTTGATTATAGATCATCAATTATTGGTTTTATAAAAATATATTTCAAATAAAAGATTTTTATCTTTAATAGTTCTACAACTTAGCAATGATAAGTTATTTCGTACCTCAAATAGTTGAGGAGAAATCCTGGAAATTGGAAAATCCCCCCATGAAAAGTACCCTTAAATTAATTTTCTTAAGAAAATGAGAGTTGCCATCTTGTTAATAATGAAATACAGTGTTTAGATATAAAATTTAATCAACATCATTATAGCGAATTTTGATACAATCTATTTTCTCTTTTTGTCCCTCAGTAAACTACCCTTAAATTTGGGTTAAATATATAATTCCAAAAACCCCTTGGGGGCGGGGGGGTTTATGAAAACCCCAGATACCTAGTCTTAGCCCAATCGGTGAAATTGTTTTGGTTTTAGCCCGAGGTACTTACAGACAGACAGATATACGGCATTGCGAAAACCACTCTTTTTGTTTCAAGGGGTCATTAACGTCTGCATTTATCAAAATTTTGAGTTCAATTTTTTTATGATCACAATAGGTAATTTCTCCCTGAGGTGTCGAGAGAAAGCAAAAAGAGTGGCTTCCATTTGTCCAAGTCACCTGAAAAGGTCTGTGTTAATATAAAACTCAGAGCAGTGACCAATATGTGGGGCCCAATATTTACAAACAAATGAAAGCTGATATTAGAGGCAAACACAATTGTCGACGAGAGAAAAAATACAACTAATAACTCTTCTAGCCTAAAATAATAGTTTTTGTTTATTTTATAGTACTTGTATTTATTTGTACATTCCTATGTCAGTAGATTCTATGATAATCTTAAATTGTTTGACGTAAGTAGCAAGATGAAGAGGCTGAATCATGCGTAATTTATAAGGCAACTAGACATACCAAAATTTAAGTGACAGGAAATTTGTTTAAAATAAGTAACTGCACCAATCATCTTTGTAGCTTGTAAATGATAAACCCACACTAGCAAGGTCTGATCAAAGTGTGGTTAAAGGTGGTGAACATTAACTTGCTAGTGCAAGAAAGGTCGATGTGGAAACTGCTTCAGTTGGACCCCTTTACCTCTGAGAGGGAAACGCCCCTCCCCCCAGGGTGGATATAAATCTGTCCCAGTGTTCTTCATCTCAAGCTGGTCTCTTCCAGTTCCTCATGGTAGACCTTGACAAGATTAATACAGACAAATGCTCTCTACTTGCATTCTCATCGCAAACCTACTCCCCTCCCTCCTTTATCATCCTCCCCTCAATATTCCCCTTCCCCTTTGTTCGGTCCACAGTTTCCCAAGTTTTAAATTGGTGGAAATATTAGTGGGACATCCTACATTCCTAGACATGAACAAATCTTGTATCTGCTCTTGACAAAGCTGTAGTGCTATCTGTGGTCTCATGAGACAGTGAGCATAACACATTATGCAGTAAACACAACGCAGGAAGCACGGAACATAACACTAGAGATAGACAACACAACACTTGAGACAGTAAACATAACTTAAAAGATAATGAGGAAAATACAGGCGACAGTAAACACAACATAGTAGACAGTGAACACCGCATAGAAGACAATGTACACAACCTCAGAGGGTGTAGACAGTGAACAGGGCATAGGACGCAGTGCGTACAACCTTAAGCCGCGTCCAGACTAGCGAGCCGAATCTCGAGCCGAGCCGAGCCGAGCCTCGTTAACGTTGGATAAATGGGTTCATCGGAACGCTCGCAGCAACCCAGTGAAGGTCGGTATTTCGATGAACATCAAAGGATGTTACGAGGCTCAGGTCAAAACTCACTGGATGGTGCTGCGAGCCGAACCACTTGCAACTTTAAATTATTGTTTATTAATTCTAATTATTCTTCCGTCACACGCGCTTGAAATATTAGCTGAGCAGTCGCGTGTTGTAAATTTTTACTACACCTTGAATTGTGATTGACATATTAAATATTAGTTACAAATTCGTTTTATAATAGGCCAAGGGAAATGAATAGAAAACTAATTTAATCCTTAAAAATTAAAGACAATAATATTTACTGTTAGATGATTACTCGCATGTTATAAACTGTACAACGATGGTAATACTTTTTCTTAGAAAGTTTGTTGCACACTTAAATGAGTTTGAAACTGTTTCTGGGAAGAGAGGGGTAAACAAAGAATACACTGTCACCTTAGGTAGATTTTGTGGGTAAATATGTCTCAACCCGCTTCGGTGGTGTAGTGGGGTAGTGGTCTAACGCGTCAATCTCGTGCTAGGCTGGCATGTTTAAGGTGGAGAAATTGGGGTTCGAATCCCGGTCGGGTCTATTGAGGATGGTTGATCCTGTATGGTTTCCACTCTCCTTCCACGCAAATGCGGGTAGATTACCTCTAAAATGCTTCCTTCCTCATTCATACCCCTTAAGTTTAATTATCATATACTTTTTAATACAGTATATATACTCTGTTTATAGACCTTAAATAGGTATTTATGACTGGTATAAGAGTCGTCACCGGTTGTTAAAAAACGTATAAATGTTATTGCGAGTTATTCTTACACACATATGGATTCTCTTAAACGTGAACGATTTTTTTTTTCACTTTTGGCCCAATCAAAATAATTAGATGCTTAAAAACTTGGTGACATTCGAGTTAAGTTTTTGTATTGACTACTTATTTCTTGAAATTTAAGTTAGTGGAGCAAACTATTTCCACTATATTCCGCTCGTCTTGAGTACATTTGAGTTTGCCAACCTCTTTTGTCCCTTTTTTCCCCGCAGGTTGTGGATAAATTATGCCACGGCAGCCAATTCTAATTTTCCCCTGTTCATTGCGTGTGTCATTCACTGAAGTACATAACTTTATGAAGCCAAATATGTCTCGCAGGAATGTTGAAATTCAGCTCGAGTCTTAGCTCGCTTGTCTGGACGCAACGTAAAGAGACAGTGAACATAGCACATGGCACAGTACGCACAACCTAAGACACACTGAACAAAACACAGGATACAGTGACCACCACACAGGGGGCATCTCTCTCCCGCTGAGATTTTTTAAGCACCGTGTATTACTAACCATTCGGGTTAAACGCTTCCTGCCGAGTTAATAAAAGGAGTTCCCCAATAGCATGCTCTATCGAGGAAAATACGCCAAATAAAGAAATTGTCGGAAATTAAATATGTTGATATTTTCTTTGCGGGCGTAAATAATTAGTTGTTTAATAGACCAAAATAATCAAATTTATAAAATATTAGTTAGTGTGTTCTATGTTGATGTTTCCAAGTTATTATCTCGTGGCATGAGCCTCATTGACCAACAGATTATCAGACATTTCCATATATCCTGGAAAATAGTTCCAAGTTTACAATCAACGTGAATACCGTGTACACAATAATAATACAAAGCGTTTTAACCTTTATAAATTTTATCAATTGCATGTAACCCAATCAGGTAAACGGTGTAAAAGAGAGGGACGGTTATCGCCCCCTTAACAACGAAGTAAGCAAATTGGTGAAATCGGTTCAGTGAGCTGTGAGCTGGAAAAATCTGTTCTAGAAACCGTGGCACTCTTTGGAGAGGTGAATATATTGAAGAAGTTTATTCTGCTTCCGGCATCTTTAACTGGTATTTCCAGGGATTAAATCAGTAGTACTCAGAAGGGATACTGTGGTCTCCGCTGAAAATCAAAAATTATTCTTGTTTTGATTAATATTAATTTGGTGTTTAAGTAATTCTTCTACTAAGGGTTTTCTTAACTCATAATGCCTGAACATAGGGCCATTCATACCAAGGGGGCCACGAATCATAGCTTACCCGTCAAACGATGTTTTCAGGGCAATAGTTATTTGTTTTTCCTTGACCAAAATATAGTTTTCTTTGTTCGAGAGTTTATTTCCTTGCAGCACTGACTGTACTTTCACCAGTGTTGTGTTTAGTGTTTGTTCCCTGATCTCTATGTTCTTTTTCTCCATCTATATTTAGTTCCTGATACAGCATTTCCTTTTATTCTATTGACTCTTGGTTATTTTTTCCTCTGATACATTTTTCGGGGGTGCTAGGCTGGAGGGGATAATGTATTTCCCATCCATATGGCATTTATTTGTCCTCTTTTTCCTTTTATTGTCCCCTTTTGTCGACATCTTTGTCGAGTGCTTTGAAGTGTATAGTCTTCTTTATAGTGGATCTATGCTTTTACTTACTTTTCTTTTATATTTTTAAAGTATATTTAGAAGTATTAGAACCTATATTTTGACAAAGAAGATATTTCTTGACGCCCACACATGCATAAGGATAATTTGCAACGCAATCACGTGAAGCGGTTCCTACAAAGAAGATGGCTTTGTTGGTCTGTAGGTGAGTTCATTTGAAGACGGGTCCAAGAAACATTTAATTTGAGATATAATGAGTATAATTGTTATTACTATTTTATTTATTAAAACAAACCATTTGTTCGTTTTAAAGTACATGAATAGCACGCGTTCAATTCCGACCGTGTCCGTGTGAACATGGTTTTTTACCGTGACCAGAAGGGTAGTGGAGGAGGGGATGAAACAGTTCCAACATCTGACTGAGGAAGTCATCCACGATCTTTGCGTACGTCTCCTTGTGTCGAGATGATCGATGCTGGGGGTCTTGCAGGCTGAAATGAAGGGGAAGGGGGGAATTACGACTGTCTGTGAGGGGCCGGTTGCTTCCAGGGGCGGTGGAGGCTTATTCCCTCACCTCTTTCTCTACCCATTGGAGACAATAATCTCTGTTTTCTTTTGGAGGACGATTATTACTAACGTTTCTTCTTCTTTTTGTGTTTTCAGGGATATGTTTTTAATCAAAAACTAAAAGTAAATATAAAAAGCTTTGAGAACCCTAAGAAGAAATTGCCACAGGGAAAGACATATTCAGGGCACGTCTTGTTTCCCTGTTACATTGTTGAAATACCTCCTGACACATCATGCTGCCCTGTTATGTTGTTAGGTCAGCTCCTAACACATTATATTGTGCTGTTTTAGTGTTGAGACTCTTCATACACACCGTGTTATTATACGTAACAGTGTTGGGGTACTTCGTTCACATAATGTTATCATTTTACATTGCTTGAATACCTCCTAAAACTTCACGTTGGTTTGTTATATCGCTGGAACACCTCCCAGCATATAATGTTGTACAGTTATATTGTTGGTGCATACATATATCATGTTGCCCTGATACATTTATGAAACACATCCTAACACATCATGTTGCCCTGATACATTTTTGGGACACATACTAACACATAATATTGCCCTGTTACATTTTTGTGACACCTCTTAACACCTCGTATTGGCCTGTTATATTGCTGGAATACCTCCTAACACAATGTGTGTCATGTTACATGGCTGAAATGTCTTCTATCACGCTGTGTTGTGTTAAATTACCTCCTATCAAATAATATTTCCCTGTTACATTTTTGTGACATCTCCTAGCACATCGTATTGGCCTGTTACATTGCTGGATACCTCCTAAATATAATTTTGGTCTGTTTTATTGTTGGGATATTTCTTAACCTAATATATAGTCATGTTTCATTGCTGGAATACCTCCTAACACAATGTGTTGTCATGTTACATGGCTGAAATTTCTTCTATCACACTGTGTTGCCGTGTTAAATTGCTGGAAGGTCTATCAAATATCAAATCATATTGCCCTGTTAAATTAATGGACACTTCCTAGCACAGCATGTTGCCTTGTGTTAAATTGCCTAAGGACCTCCTAACAAATTATGTATTTTTTCAGTGTTGTGACCCGCAAGGAGCGGAACCCAATACCCGGCTGAAGATGAGAGGCAACATGAGGACGTCCAAGACGTCACTCTGTGTCGCCTTGTTCACGATGCTGAGCTGTGGTGCAACTGGTATGTAACTCGTCTTGATTTTGATATGAAAAATTTAACGCTGGTATAGTTCCCGATGATCTATAGATAAACATCCTACACCTTCCTAGATTTACTTTGTTTATTAACCTACTATAATTACACCCAAAAACTATTTATTAACTATAGGTAGGCGTTGATTTAAACATAGACTACAATGTATATATTATTATGACAGAATCTATGTATATAATGTTATTAATAAAAGAGAAGCTTTGTTTTTCATTCAAATCAAATGTAAGAAAAATCGAATTTCAGCAGTGAGATGGTTGATAAGTTGTGTTTTAGACTGTACTATCCTTACGAGCCGATAGCTTTACAAACTGAGTAATATTTTCACTTTAGTCTAAATTGCTCTATCTCAGTTGTTAGAACAAGGGCCACGTCAAGCTAGGGGCCTTGACTTCATTTCTCTGGCCAAGTGTTGTATTGTTAATCCTAAAGTTTGATTTTCATAGGAAGCCCGTTATTTGAAAACCGGAAACCTATGTTGCCACAATTACGTGAATAAAATATTATATTATTAGTCCATTTGATTGATAATGTAAAAATAAATTATTCGGTATTCATTAAAGCAGTATTATTGGAAGATTTTGATAAAAAATTAATGAATGCATTGAATAATACATATCTATACAATACTTACCAAATTTAAGTGACTTTCAATCATTGTTGGAGGTTGAAAGTGGGCTTCCTATAAAAATCAGAGTATAAAATCATTTTTATCATCAGAAGATCTACGAATAAATAATTTGAGATATTTTCATCATGATCCTCAGTTTTGCTTTCAGATATATCCATGTAATATTATTTTATAATATAATCCAATACAGTCTAGCTTGAAGTATAGTTTTAGAATATATTATATTGCATATTGACTTTATACCCAATACTATACTAGACTGATAAAATATTCAAAATATCTTCAGTCCAAATAAGAGTAGGTTAAAAATAGTTTTAAAATGCATTGTGATTCTCAGGAACAAACACTGCAATCTCTTAATATTATATTCAACTGAGCCCACTCCAGTTGCCCCCTGTTGCATTGTAAATTTCTAGCGCATGTGTAAATCTCTTTCATGTTCAAATCTTGCAAACTTGTCTCATTTCAAGGATGCGTTGATATCTTGTACCACAATTCAACAAAGACAACATTGACAAGATGTAAATAGTTCATGTTAATTTTATTAGCACTAGAGTAAATTTTGTTATTTGTTTTCCAAGTTTAAATCTACTCTCTTTTTAAAATGTTCATGAGAAAAGCCAAATAATGAACCTGCAAAATGAAAAAGAATTATTGTTGAAGCCCTTGAAGAAATTTAAACGCGAAGTTGTCTTTTATGCTACAAATAAAATCTTGCTGAATGTCCCAGAGAATTCGATAAAGATCTCGCAAGGAACTCCTGAAGTCGGAGGAATGACAGATTTCCCTTTTCGCCGCGAATACGTTACCCTACGGAGTTTTGTGTTTCACACGTTTTATAGAAAATTTGATAAAATATTGGGGGGTAGTCTTCTAAGTGGGGAAATGTTCTCCAACGTTCCTTGAATTTAAATCAGTCTTAGGGTAGTGAAAAAAAGTGTCTTTCAAAAGACAGGGGGATATGTGGAGCGCAAGAAATAGTCTCAGAATTAACATATGATTGTACTGTATTCTCGCTATTTCAACCGAGGAGGGTTTTTTTTACCCCTTTTCGTCATGAAGAGTTATAAATCTTTTCTTCGCGTTCGGTGACGTACCCGTTTGACGGATGCGTGTGTGACAACCAAATCTCCTTTCAGGAATTTAAGCCTCTATTTTAACATGGGAACTGAGGCGTTTTATTTTTACCTGCAGAAAG
>CABFWB010000663.1:0-178172 GCA_902151455.1 Timema bartmani | reverse complement strand
CCCGCCCAAATGATAAAAGTTTATTATATTTAGGGGTGTAGCACCAGATTATTTTTTACGTTCCAATAACTTTGTTTTTTGTTTCGATGTGTTTGATTTGTAGCAAACGTTGTTTATTGGTTACCTGTGTTGCAACGTAATCTAGCTAATTGGTTTGAACTATTAACAATAAAATACAATACAAAGCTACCGCCATATATATTCAATGTTTGACTCCAGGCTGTGAGTATTATTTGATCCGTCCAGTGAATTTTAGTTTTGGGAGGGAATGCTAAACAAATTTCATAAAAATATAAGAGCTTCAAAGAGATGGATTAATCTCATGTTTGTGAAATAAAGTTGGCAACTTAGTAATATTCCACCATCCAGTATATTTGCAACATTTCACTGTATTAGAACACAGGATTCACTACAATCTAATTCTCATAGAGATCTGACTCCCCTCACATCATCTAGAGAGGATGCAATAACAATAACGTCATTAGTAGGGGTGAAATTAACCCTAATATCAACTACATAGGATACATTAACCCTAACATAATCATACGGGGAAACATTAACTCTCACATGATAAACAGGGAATGCATTAACCCTCACATAATTTACGAAGGGTACAATAAATCTAGCATCTACGGTGGGTAAGCGTATAGCCCGAACGGGTAATAAGACGCGGTGCTGAAAATAATACAGAAGATACATTAACTCTCACATGTACAAAAGATAAATTAACCTTCAAATTATATACAGGAGAAACAGACACATTAGCTCAGTTGGTAGCGTGTCTTTCTGCTGAGATAAGAGTCCCAGGTTCGATTACGGGCATGGCCGAAAATGTTACCATTAGTGAAGTGCGGATCTACCCTTTCACAATAATGAATTAACAGCCGGGGACTGGATGCTGTGCCTGTCCTAGTCTTGTGTTAGATTACGAGACATCTGCAGCTACTACAGGCCTAGCAAGCCTGTAGTGAAATATATGTGGCGTGAATAAAAATAAACTGAGCCAGGCCTTAGGCTGGAAACATTAATGAATATAAAATTATACATAGGGAATATATTAACCCACACTTAATGTACAGAGAATGTATTAGCTCAGGGTGACCTGGTGGTCTAGGGGTAAGGTGTCATACTTCTGTGCTAGGGGTCTGGGGTTCAATCCTCGGTCCCGGCACAGATTTATCTGATTGCCAAACCCTTACTTCATCTCTGACAAGGCGTGTATTAATCACAACTTGTGAATGTGAGGAATGCCAGTGCCTCCACCGTGGTTCGGATTCCACGTTAAACTGTAGGTACTCCATTTCATCTCACAATCACCCTACCATTACACATTAGAGTAACGGGTAGTAAGACGCGGTGCTAATAATAATAATAATAATAATAATGTATTAGCTATCACATGATGGGGCGTTCAAGTATTCCGTAAGCACATTTTTGGCAATTTTTAACCCCTCGCCCCCTTTGTAAGCGATAATAAGCAAATTCCTTACCCCTCCTCCCCCCCTCCCCCTGCTCTTACTTACGAAATATTTGTCAACTTTTTTTAATTTGCTTACAGGAATAACCATTCTATATTTTCATGCAATGCCTATAGCCCTAACAGGTAATAAGACGCAATGATAAAAAAAAACTAAAAAACACATGCAATTAACAATTTGCTGGTAGTTGCTAACACAGAGGTGTAAATTAATATTGCGAAAACTAACAATTAACACTGGTATACAATGAATTGAATTTATTGAACAGGTAAAGTTAAAACCATTTAGAACATTATAAAGGTTTAATATTTTATTTTACTTTTAAATGAAGTTATAAAAAAAAGTGTTATTAGTGAATAGATGAATATTATATTTATATAAAAAAAAACACCCTAAACTCCATTTAATCCGATGACCAAGGTCCTTGAATCCACGTCTCAACACTTTCAATTATTATGTTTCTATTTGGGCAGGGGCTAGGTCAGTAGAGCTTTGACTTATTTATATAGGCTTCTCCATTATTTCCTATTTTTAGTCACTCAGAATCCTCCTTGCTGCCCGAAGTTGCCCGAAGTTGCCCGAAGCCCAAGCGGATTGCAATGCGCCCTCCCTCAATTTGGCCCGTCTTTCTCTGTCTTACGTAAGCATTGCTCTGACCCCCTCCCCCCACTTGTCATCAAAAATAAGAAAATCTTGAACCCCCTCCCCCCCTAAGGTGATTACGTAATTCTTGAACGCCCCCTAAGTCATGGAGGATACATTAACCCTCACATCATCTACGCTGGATATATAAAACACCACATCATCTACATTTTATATATATTATTACACACATCACTTACAGTGACACATTAAGTTTCACCTCTTTTATATTTATTATTTTAGCTTATGTCATACTTAACGGGAATAGATGTATAGTATCTAGTTCGGTCGCTTGTGTATGTAGGCTTTTAACCGTTCTGGAAACACAAAATTTGGCGCAGGGTACAGCTATGGATGTTTTCTACACGTCGTAACCGTAATGAGATAATGTGATGATAGTGATTAATAAGGTGTGAAGCCAGGAGAGAGTTTAAGCCTAAGTTAAGCCTAATTAACAAAACCCTGGTGACCATTGGTATAGTTCTCCTTTCGGAAAAAATATCTAAGGTACCAGCTGGGAATAGAAACCAAGACCCCAAGGTTCATATCCGTGACCATACTGACCACTACACCACGAGGCCAGTTACCTTATTTACATATTATTGCATCATCTACAGAGGATGAAATAGACCTCAAATTATATTCAAGGGATATGGTATCGTCGACATAATCTATATGATATGTACAAATGTGACAATTTAACCGGTAGTTTAATGCATTTTTGATCCTTGTCATTTTAAATGTGTTCAGATAAGATAGAATATAAATAATAATTCATTTGAGAGAAATAATTTAAAACATAATAAATAAGAGCTACCCACTTTGTTGGCTGCGTGGTCTAACGCGCTAATCTTGTGTTGGACTAGACTGCCAAAGACGGCAAAGACGGGGAGATCAGGGTTCGATCCCGGTCTGGTGCACTGATGGTGGTTTTCCTAAATGACTTTCCACTTTCCCTCCATGCAAATGCGGGTGCATTTCCTCTAAACTAAGCCTTCCTAATCCTAACCCATTTGTGTAATTATTACATAGGCGTATAACCCGAACGGGTAGTAAGACGTGGTGCTAAATTATTATTTCTTTAAATCAGAGTTATCCTCAACCAAATGATGCAGACATTGCTTATTGATTGTTTCCAATTTCAGATCTCTACTTTTAGTTATGAATAGATTGGTTATGAGTTCAAATAAAGATTTGTAAAGTTGTTGTTTTTAGTAATAAGTGATCATACGTTTAAAATTAATATTTAGAAAATGTTCAAAGAAAACAATTTTGCGTCAGTGACGTTTTATGCTGATGTACCATCAGTGTTATGCTTACTACTGAATACTACTACTTCTAATGGCATGGTGTTAGTCTGTTAGCTTACTTATTTTCCAAAGATGTAATATCATTTCAGAAAGGAAGGAACAGTATTAGGAAGAAGGAAAGTGGGGCAATATTGTATTCCATGTTAGTTATTAATTTATTCAAAACAACAACATATAATTCGGTGGAACTCGCCAGTTTAACACGTCTTGAATGACAACTTCCGTCCGAGAAGTTTTCAATCTTGAAATACTCAAAGAAAAAGTTCAATCATGGCGTGTTCTTAGAAGCAAAGTTTAGGTATACAGTAATTTTAATAACCTCGTAAGACTCAAAACTTTAAGTAAAATTTTTATTTAAAATTTTAACAACAAAAAAAATCTTCTCTTTCTACGTGCTTTAAACTTTATAAGCTTCATTTAACTTTATAGAGAATATGTACGGAGACAGGGGTAAGGGGCGCAACCTCTCCTCCTTTATTCAACCCTTCTGAGGTCATACTTTTTTTTAAAAGGGCGTGTTTTACACTGAACAATGAAGAGCTTTTCCCCTCAATACAATTTTCAAGGAGTTTCTTCCCCTAAGGGATGTGGAGTCTTGGGAGAGTTTTTACTATGATGGGGGAGGTTTAATTTATGTTCGTTTATATTATTTATTTACAGATTTTAAATTTAATAATCATTAACTTGTGTTAAAGGTTATTTGTTAAAATATCGTTCTTGTTTATTTCTGATTTATTTGTGCGTTCCTAACACTCGAACCCATAGATTATTTAGTGTTTTTCCAATAAAACTGTCAATATTTGGGTCCTGCGGGGGTAGAAAGCACAAAAGGTTCGCACTCAAGCTGTTTGTGAAAAATTTAACGCCGCTCCACTGCGCTATAGTAAAGTGTGGACATGTATTTTCTTGAACACTCTAAAATAATCAAATGGTAAAAAAAAAAAAATCCTTTCTATACTAAACCTTCCTTCCACGCTGCTTTGATAATTTGCGGCGTAGCCCTGGTTAAAGCGACCCTGATTAAAGTAGCAATATAAAGTTTTGTGATCTAAATTCAATATTCGTGGGTCCTCCTCGTCTGAGCAAGTTATTAATTCTGCGGGTAAAGAGTTACAAACCCGCCCAACCCCCTACCGAAGAAAGAAGATTGGGGGTTGTGTTAGCAAGCATGGTCATGTGATAAAAGAGAGAACTCTAATCTGACTTTTCATCCACAATCGGGGACCAAAGTTTGAGAGCTAAAAGGGGTATATCGGGGCCACCGTACAAGCTAAACCATCTCAAAAATAGATTTGGTGGAATTTATCATCCGGCGTCTTTATCTTTCTTTTGTTTAGGCCTAAATCTTGATTCACACGATCGTTAAAAAAATAGAAAGCAAAATCTGCTGAGTAGCACAGCAATTTACACGCTTGTAGAAATGTCCTAATATATTATGATTTGCAATGCAAGCTTAAAACATCTATCAATATTTTTTATTTTCTAGTTGATGAACATTTGTTTTAAGTTATGGTGGTGATGGACGTTTTTAAATTATAATTCTGTATGTAACATGGTACAATTAAACACAACGATACATACGCTTCTTTATTTTAAAAACTATCTAAAATCTTCTCATGACAGTCAATGAAGCCGCCTGCTTGTGTCTAGCTCTACAACGCAAGCGTTTTGAAAGAGCACGCGCATTGAATTGAATTTGTTGGTTTTATAATTGGATTGTGTCTCCCAAACCTAACTTATCAAGCAGATCCAATCAAGCTGAAACTATTTGAACTAAAGAAAGGTGGGTCGGTTAAAATCTTGTGATTGGCTTAGAGCTGGTCACGAGAATACGCTTCTGTTCTGCGCTGGTGTCTAGGTGATTGTGTGAATCCACACTAACTTTCCTCTGGATAAATTGACTATTTTTTTTATTCGAGTTATTATGCATGCACTTTCTGTACTGACTGAATAAATCAGCACACTTAAATCTATAACAGACACAACATACATCCCCCAGACGTTAATTATATCACTGTAAAAAGAGAAACTAATATAGTCTCAACAAACCAAGCATCCAAAGGATGTAACCAATGCCCTTCACCTCAAGTTAATGTAACGGCAGGGAAGTATAATTTATTTAGAACTTCCTTGCAATACTTCCTTAGTTTGTACGTTTGTGTCCTGCCTTGAGAAGAGCGAACTTAACTAATCCTCAAAGGATCCTAACAAAATAATACAAAATGTTTCGAAGCAAAAGAAAACCTCCAAAGCAAAAACAAAAATCCTATGAAAACAGCTTGACATTTTTTTGGTAATGTTTCCGATTATTTGTAAGATCTTCAACCGAGTGAGGGCTGGGTCACAGCCGTCAGCGAATTAACATTTCCCTTTGATGTTCCTTCAGATCGTAATCATGAGTTGTATTTTATTTCTACTCTCACATAGCCCCAAAAATAATAGCACTGTGCAATATGAACGCTCTAGTATTTATGTCTCAGCCTAAGACCAGACCACACTTGGCCACTGAACCACATCAATCCTTGGATAGACAGGTAATCACGCGAGTATTTCAAGGACAAAGGACATGCGAAATCACTTTTTTCCCTTGGCTTAAAAAAACATTTATTGTAACTTTATAATACGTTTGACATAATTTTCTATTATTTAACAGCTCCTAATTTTTGTTAATGCTCATATAAACGGAATTATGGAACTCTTATTTTTGAAACAAGATATTATCTACTCGCTAGACCAGTGTTCCACAAATGGTGTGCCGCAGCACACTGGTGTGCCGTGGCGGTGAATTAGGTGTCTCGTGCAGCCATAGCTAAGAGCGTCACTCATCGTTTTTCAATAAAAACAAGAATAAAGTTGGTACGAGAGGCAGACGTGCGTCATCCACATTTCTTACTTACTTGTACATACTAAATATTTTAAATACATCTGAAAAAATCAAAAACTTTCGCGTGAAGTTATAGTTATGGCTTACTCAAATTAATAATGGTTTTAACGAAATGTTTCCAAATTAAAAAAAAAAATTGGGCACAGAAAAATAACTTCACTCTTCAACCTTTACTCTTAGAACATTTGAAGTTACTTCAGGAAAAAACTAGTCTTTACTTTTTTAATTTTGATTCACCGTATTACCTTTGGACTGGATGTGTAATACATGTCCTGCTACCATGGCGTGTACCAAAAACAAAACAATGGGTTGAAAAAAAAAGTTTGTTAAGTGTATCGTAAACGTAAACAAATTTGCGGAACACCGCACTAGACTATTTTTGGAACTCGATATTTGGTTACCACTAGAATATTTTGGGAAACATATTCTGTTACCACTAGACTATTTTTTGAAATAAATATTCTGTTTCCGATTGACATTTTTTTGAGCTAGATATTCTGTTGCCACTAGACTTTTATCTCTGAAATGTTGGGGAAGCATCCAAAAGTCGGCAACTGTGGTCATTTTGTCTGCGATTGGTCGCCATTATCCCGGTCGCTATCTCTCGCCACGTCAGAGGGACATTATACGAATCAAGTGTGAGAATGATGAGGGAAATAATGATCTGGGCCTTGCACACAAGTGCTGCTATCTGGCGAGGGAGGATATCCCCTACCCGGGTAGGTCCAACACGCTGACACATGGGCTATTAGATCCCTGGACCTCCTGAGTCAATTGGACTGCAGAATACTCGTAAGTCTCGTGGAGAAGCTTCTCCTGGGAGTGTCAGCTATACAAACATAATAGCACACACTCAGACTCGGGTTTGCATTTTGTTCCGACGGTTTTTGTTGCAATATAAATAGGAAGAATGAACGTGTGGAATTATTCCCCCCTTGTTTTGTATGAGACAGGCAACCATCCAAACATACTGCGTGCCATTTGTGATAATAGTGAGTCTACAACCAGGAGGTTTCCTACCATCCGAAGCAGCGCACACACTCAGACCTTCGGTTGGTTAGTGTCGCTCGCACGCACTTTCTCGGAGAAAGCACATGGGAAATCCTGAAAGTAAAATATTTGTCCGTTGCTTGCCTCATAAATTTCTATGTGCGAGCGAAAATACACTAATTCGTCTGTTTTATATCTAATGGATGTTTTGTGCAGTTTACCCATCCAGTGACAGAGTGCAGCACTGTTCAACTACATCACGACGCCTGTGCTCAAATAGCGGATATTAGGGATATAATATCTAAATGATGCTTAACAAATACAAAAATATTGAGGACATAGTTTAGATAGAATCTAATTTAGAGAAGAAAAATCTTATTCAAACAAAAAGATAATGATTAGAAATCTTATTTGAATAAAAAATCATGTGTTTTTACTTTTTTAATCGAATAAAGATTGTAATCAACCCTGTATTGAAAATGTTTTATTGTGATGAAGCATAATACAGGCTATATTTCATGTTAAATTTAGCAGGATTTATTAATTTTATTGAAGGACGTGCTGGAGCTTCTCTTGATCCCACTTTCTAAAAAATAACGGTACAATAAATATTGTGTCTTTTAATATTTACGATCCTTAAAACTAATAGTAAAGAACACTACAAAGTGTAAGAGATCTCCCCGAACCACGTTGCACTTTTTTAAGTGACAGTGAAAGCTACCCTTGTCGATTTCTTTCTAAGAAGGGAAATCGTTCAAGAGGACATGATGAGGGTCTTAAGAAGCCCTTGCAGTAGATTTTGGGGGGAAAATTTTTTTGATAACACCATCACACAGATTGGACTGTTAGACGCTCGCGATAATACCGTCACACAGATCGGAAGTGTCTTACACACTCGCGCGCATTCACTCCGACTCAAATTTTCATTATTTAGTAACTAGAACTAAATTATGGAATAAATTAATCCTGATATCTAATTTGTGACCTTTAATTTATGTTATCTTTAATTTAAATCAATCCCAGCATAATCGTTGCTTAAATATTTAAATCCAGCTCTGAGATATAAACTGACGCACGTGAATCCAGGGCGATCAGGTCGTATACTAGTCCGGTCAGAATACGAATCAAGGACGCCGGGATGTATATGACCGCGTGCCGTTAGAGCGCCTGTAAAACTGAAACGAAACAATTCGAAAATATTTTCTATTTTCTATGTTTCCAATTCCTTTACTCTGTATCTTTGTTCCTCCTTTCTTTGTACATATCTTCCTGCTCATGTANCCCCCACTTGGTTCAATGTTCACCAATCTCACATCCTTTTCTCCCCAAACCCCTCATCTTTGTGGGGAAAAAAGAGATTTATTGAAGAACGGTAACAGATTGGAACTTGAGTCGATATTCACCTACTCAACAAGTCCTCTGGGATGGATCAGTGGCTTGGGGACAGGAGTTCTATCTCTTGCTGTTCTAGATTAAGTTAGTTCTGGGTCCCCATTTCAGGCTACTTGGCTAGTGCTGAATTCAAGTACAACTGTTATTATCTTTGTACTACTATAGCAACCCTGACTATAGAAACTCTACTACCTGAGGAGTACTACTATATAAAAAACCTGTCTCTAATAAGAGTACTATCTGAGTAGTGCATTAATTAGATAGATAACTTATTATTTATGTTACATTTGCTTTAATAACTTGTTCTTTATGTTTCGTTTCATATGTTATAACCTTTAAGTAACTTGTTCTGAATATTACGATACATGTTATAACTTCTTCAGATCAATTATTTTGTAAGTTACAACATCTCAACATTGTCGTTACGATCACATAATGAACATAATTAGTACCTGAGTCTTATATTCCCAACTCTTCTCGGCTCCTATTGAGCATAATTTATTACCTTCATTTCACTGCTACCGCAACTCCCTCGCTTTATGTCACGTATTAATAGCGGGGACCCGTTTAATGATTACATTCCGTCCCCTACCAACCCCTAACCCCCCACCCGGGCACAAGCTCGGGAATAATTGATATCTTCAAGAATTGAACCGCTAATAGCAGACTCCTCCTCTTCGTTGGAGGACAAAACACAAGGTACAGGCTGAGACAAAACACATGCTACAGAATGAGACAAAGACTAGATATAGGCTGAGACAAAATACTAGGTATAGGCTGAGACAAAACACTAGGTATAGTCTGAGACAAAATATTAGGTATAGGCTGAGATAAAATACTAAGTATAGGATGAGATAAAATACTAGGTATAGGCTGAGACGAAATACTAGGTATAGGCTGAGACAAAATACTAGGTATAGGCTGAGACAAAATGCTAGGTATAGGCTGAAACAAAATACTAGGTATAGGCTGAGACAAAAGACTAGGTATAGGCTGAGACAAAATACTAGGTATAGGCTGAGACAAAATACCAGGTATAAGTTGAGACAAAACACAAGGTAAATACTGAGACAAAATACTAAGTATAGGCTGAGACAAAATACTAGGTATAAGTTGAGACAAAATACTAGGTATAGGCTGAGACAAAATACTAGGTATAGTCTGAGACAAAACACTAGGTACAGGCTTCAACATAACACGAGGTACCAGCTAGGGCAAAACACTAGGTACAGGCTGATATATAGCATGAGGTACAGACTAAGACAAAACATGGAGCACAACATGAGAAATGATATGAGGTGCAGTAAACCCCAGTTTATCTGGCCGAGATTTGAATATTGACCTCGTCACCAGCAATACACTCCATGGCGATCGTGATGCCATAGATCGGTAGGCTACATGGTATAGTTAACTTGCTATACTTCATGAATCCAAACCATGTATTATATCCCCTAAGCTAAGAGACAAAGCAAATGTCCCTCACCACCCATAACTAAACCTTAAATGAACCTGGTCACACCCTGATAACACCAATATTTTTACCCTCGTCACCAATTACTCTGCTGTGTAAAAGGTGGTGTAGGATGTAATTCCATGGAGAATAGAAGTTAAGGGGAAAACGGGGGTCATGTCAGTCCTGAAACCTCTTCTATTCATCCCTTGCTCTCTCAGAGGCTGTAAATTAAGACCACCCCCGATTCAAGCGAGTCTCCGAATGAGACCTTCAATTCCGTATCTAACCCCCAACCCACTAGCTTTTAAACCTTTCATTCCTATTTTAATGTCACCGTCAGTTGTAAAGGTGTGAACCAATTCTGGAGTTCCGCCAAACTGATCTGAGCAGATAGATGACACGTCATTGGAGGAAGGAAGGTCTTTAGAAACCTGTGCTATTGACGGTGGAGAGGATGAGCATGATAGAGGAACCACATCAAGCATTCAGCTAGAAGGAGAGTAGGGGAAAACACCTTCACGGCAGTTGCAATCGAATCCCTGGTTTTCACGTCAGTCCTAGCTAGGCATACGCTCCATATAGCTACCACTACCAGTACTAGTCAAGCACATTATCTATGTAACCACCCCAGCCAATTTTAGTCAGGCACATTATCCGTGAAACTACCCTAACTTGTCTTAGTCAGGCACACTATCCATGTAACTACCTCAGTCAGCTATGGTCAGGCATCTTGTCCATGTATCCACCCCAGTCAGCTCTAGTCAGGCATCTTGTCCATGTATCCACCCCAGTCAGCTCTAGTCAGGCATCTTGTCCATCTATCCACCCCAGTCAGCTCTAGTCGGACATCTTCTCCATCTATCCACCCCAGTCAGCTCTAGTCGAGCATCTTGTCCATGTAGCCACCTCAGCCAGCTATAGTCAGGCATCTTCTCCATCTATCCACCCCAGTCAGCTCTAGTCAGACATCTTCTCCATCTATCCACCCCAGTCAGCTCTAGTCGAGCATCTTGTCCATGTAGCCACCTCAGCCAGCTATAGTCAGGCATCTTCTCCATCTATCCACCCCAGTCAGCTCTAGTCAGACATCTTCTCCATCTATCCACCCCAGTCAGCTCTAGTCGAGCATCTTGTCCATGTAGCCACCTCAGTCAGCTATAGTCAGGCATCTTCTCCATCTATCCACCCCAGTCAGCTCTAGTCAGACATCTTCTCCATCTATCCACCCCAGTCAGCTCTAGTCGAGCATCTTGTCCATGTAGCCACCTCAGCCAGCTATAGTCAGGCATCTTCTCCATCTATCCACCCCAGTCAGCTCTAGTCAGACATCTTCTCCATCTATCCACCCCAGTCAGCTCTAGTCGAGCATCTTGTCCATGTAGCCACCTCAGCCAGCTATAGTCAGGCATCTTCTCCATCTATCCACCCCAGTCAGCTCTAGTCAGACATCTTCTCCATCTATCCACCCCAGTCAGCTCTAGTCGAGCATCTTGTCCATGTAGCCACCTCAGCCAGCTATAGTCAGGCATCTTCTCCATCTATCCACCCCAGTCAGCTCTAGTCAGACATCTTCTCCATCTATCCACCCCAGTCAGCTCTAGTCGAGCATCTTGTCCATGTAGCCACCTCAGCCAGCTATAGTCAGGCATCTTCTCCATCTATCCACCCCAGTCAGCTCTAGTCAGACATCTTCTCCATCTATCCACCCCAGTCAGCTCTAGTCGAGCATCTTGTCCATGTAGCCACCTCAGCCAGCTATAGTCAGGCATCTTCTCCATCTATCCACCCCAGTCAGCTCTAGTCAGACATCTTCTCCATCTATCCACCCCAGTCAGCTCTAGTCGAGCATCTTGTCCATGTAGCCACCTCAGCCAGCTATAGTCAGGCATCTTCTCCATCTATCCACCCCAGTCAGCTCTAGTCAGACATCTTCTCCATCTATCCACCCCAGTCAGCTCTAGTCGAGCATCTTGTCCATGTAGCCACCTCAGCCAGCTATAGTCAGGCATCTTCTCCATCTATCCACCCCAGTCAGCTCTAGTCAGACATCTTCTCCATCTATCCACCCCAGTCAGCTCTAGTCGAGCATCTTGTCCATGTAGCCACCTCAGTCAGCTATAGTCAGACATCTTCTCCATCTATCCACCCCAGTCAGCTCTAGTCAGACATCTTCTCCATATATCCACCCCAGTCAGCTCTAGTCAGGCATCTTGTCCATGTAGCCACCCCAGCCAGTTATAGTTAGCCATATTATCTTTGTAACTACTCCATCCAGTCATAGTCAGGCACATTATCCGTTTAACTACTCCTGCCAGTTAGGGTCTATAGTCAAGCACATTCTCCGAGCATCCACACCAGCAACCTCTATTTTTTCATGCACTTGATATCAATCTCCCCGATCACCTGAACCCTCTCTTGTCACGCCTTTTATCGACACTTGGGTCTGGTTGAAGGAACCACTACTCCCTGAGGTATGCAACCTGCTTCACGCTCATGTCAATCGGTCTCACTTGCCCCTTGGGATACAGGGACCAATGTTTCAACACGGCCTGCTGCTACCCTGGAGATAGAATAGCTAGCAGCTAAATCTGGCCATCTAGTTCCAAGCTGTGACAGCAGCTTTTTGTTCCTGGGCCGAGTGCATTGACAGAGCTTTGACAGCTTCCTGTTCCTGGGTTCATTATTTTGACAGAGGGACTACAGCTTCGTCTTCATGGGTCCATAAATTTGAGAGAGGGACTACTTCCTGTTCCTGGGCTCAATATCTTGACATAGTGGCTACATATTCCTACTCTCATTATTTTGACAGCTTATCTACAGCTTCCTGTTCCTAAGCTCTGTGTCTGGGCAGCGCGTCAACAGTTTCCTCTTCCTGGGCTCATTATCTTGATAGAATAGATGCAGCTTCCTATTCCTGAGCTCACTTTCTTGACAGAGGGACTACAGTTTCCTCTTCCTGGGCTCATTATCTTGATAGAATAGCTGCAGCTTCCTATTCCTGAACTCACTTTCTTGACAGAGGGACTACAGCTTCATATTCCTGGGATAATTATCTTGATTGTATGTATTTGGCTTCCTGTTCCTGGGCTAAGTAGATTGGCATAGGGACTACAACTTCCTGTTCCAGATTAATCTAGTGTATTAACTTCTGATATTGCAATTCAGTTTCACATAATACACATGTTGAAAAGCGGTATGTCTTTCCGATTGTTATTAGATTAAAATAGTGATTTTATTTGGTTCAAAATTAACAATATTATTTCAGAAGTGGTTTAAAAATGTTTAGTTTGCCTTTGAAATGTTATTTAGTTACTATATATCCCAAACTCATAATTTTACCAATATAGAAATATTTTGGTCAAACATTTTGGAATTTCAATAACTTTTCTGATACGTGCCTTTGGGGTGCACGATCTTCGTACCAAGCAAATATTTTATCAGGAATTTCACCAGGAGATCTTTAGATAGCTTTCCACGCTCGGTAGCCTCATAATCTGATCAGAAAGGGGAAGACGGGAAACAAAGGTTACCCCCACACTCGCATATAAAATCCATAATATTAATTTTGGAAATGTACCCGTTCTTGAGGGCACGTGAATTAAATGTAAATTTTATCCAGTCTAGTTTGCTGGCGACGAGGAAGTTGGGGTTCAAATCCTAGTCGGGTGTTTTGAGGCTGATTTTTATTAAATGATCTTCCATTCTCCACGAAAATATGGGTACATTTCTTCTCAATTATTCCTTACTCATACTTAATCAGTTAGTGTTATTAAATATGTATATCCTGAACAGGTATAAGACGTAATAAAATAATGGAAATATACAAAGATATATTTTTTTCAAATAATTGTGTGATTTTATAGCGAATATAGTCCGGGGTTCAATCCTCGGTCCCCACACAGATTAATCTGATTGCCAAACCCCTCCTTCACCTCTGACAAGACGTGTATTAATCACAACTTGTGAATGTGAGGAATACCATACCTCCACCGTGGTTCGGATCCCACGTTAAGCTGTAGGTCCTCCATTTCATCTCACAATCACCCTACCATTACACATTAGCGTAAGTGCGTATAACCTGAACAGATAGTAAGACCAAGTGTTAATAATAATAATAATAATAATAATAATAATAATAATAATAATAATAATAATAATAATAATATAGTGAGTATACATATATTTTTTACTTTATTTCAATATAATTTCCAGTTCTGACCCAACATTTGGGAGTAGCATGGCTTTCAATTTGATTCCAAGCTGAGGTCAGATTTGTGTGTACCTATTTTCTGAGTTGTTGAACTAACCCACGTACAGTAGCCATTCGTTGTTGTTAAGAGATTGGTTTGGGTGGTGGGAGGTAAGGGGGGGAGAGACAACAAACTCTAGACGTGTCGTAAATCCAGAAAACTGATGAACTCTTGTATTTCACGCAACTGGATGGGGGAATGTAAGTGGTCCGGCACGTTCAATAGACTTAACTACACAACAAGAACAACAAAGAGCGAGAGAGAGAGAGAGAGAGGTGGGAGAAGGTATATAATATTTAAAAAAAACTCGGGGGTGAGTCTAATAGCTGCCAGGCCACGCGCACCCTTCACTATTACCACTTTCTGTCCACATATTTCACAGTTTCCCTCGCGTCAGATATTTCCTGACGTTTATTGGTTTAATTCCCGAGTCCCACTGCGTCCTCACTTCTGATGGGGATGGGGACTCCCTATACTCGGGCTGACAGTCTGTTGCGAGTAAATGTTGCTAAACCCCAATTTGAGGCCATTGTGTCAGTGTAGCCCAGACTAAAATTTTTTTTTTTTGTATTAAAATGTAAAACAAAAGTTGACCTTGACTCTGGTTGAGACTGCAGAGAATTTGTTCTTCAGTTGATAAACAATCACATCTGAAAGCATTTTGTTTCGAATCTCGATGGGGTCAAATATTAACTGTCTCGTGGTGTAAAAACAGTGAGGTGAATTCTTCCGGAGCTTGCCACATTTATAGTTCCTAGCACTAGTGGCCTATCTTATGTTGAGCGCCTGTTTTAAGGCTAGTAAAAATAGTTCAAAAATTCCCTTCCCCGCGGCTTTGTGGCAAACAGGGCCGACTGATGGTCAGGAGATCCTTGGTTTAAACTAACTTGATACCTTGAATAACTTACTGCACATGTAGGGGAGGTATTTTCTATTGTTTTGTAAATAAAATGATTATTATTAAGATTTTTGTTAATTTGTTTGAGCTAGGCTGAACATAATAATTTATAAGTAGTGGGTTTAAATAATTCCTGTAATAAATATTCTTGAATTGTTTATGTCTTTAACACTTATGGAAGAAAGTAACCCTATACAATAAGTGTACATTTGTTATTTTTTAAGTTTATAGATGTTTATCTTGTAAAGTATGCAAGGTAGGAAAAATATTTTTGAACTAAAGTTGTGTGGTTTTGAGGGGGAAATCGGACAGTATTATTAANCCGTAATAAAGCTGAAGTCATGTATACATGCGAATCTCTAGAGTTGTCAGTGGTAGTAATGCCCTTAACTCCATCGCGTCAGCCCGTAAACAACCTATACCGACTGAGCAGCAGCCACGTGTTGGTGAAGGTAGTGCCAACATTTGCGTATAGAGGGTATCATGTGGTCAGCACAAAGAACCCTACCAGCCGTTTATCTCAGTTTTTTAAACCGGAACTGCTATTTATTTATTCAAGTAGCTCCTCAATTATTGTCCTCACGAAGCTGAGTTGACCCCGTTACCGGAGCTGTTACTATTTCACAGAAAATTCTGTAAGAGCTGGGAATCGAACCTGGGACCTCTCTAGATCTTTAACCAGGAACTCTGACCACTAGACCACAAAGGCGATCATGGAAAAGCCATTATATACGTCACAATGTGTAAACCTCTCCCGCGTCCCTCTTTTCCTCTCCACCCAGCCTATATTCCAACCTCAACCTCCCTGTCAGCGGAAATCCAGTCCCATCGTGAGTCTGACCCCTTAGACTACATGTTAAATCTCCCCATCTAAGAATAAGCTGGCTCTCACGTGGTACAATAGGTGATGGTGGATCTTCCTCGGCCCAAACCTCATGGATCACAGTTTGATCCCCTCCTCTCTCAGCCTCCTTCTGCTGGGGGATACCTCATAGCTGTTAACCTTTCAAGTCACGTGACTAGAGAGCAACGTGACGTCACAATGCTGTTCTATTCCAGGCGTGTCCGCCCCAAGGGCGTTAGGGGGGGGTAAGAAGTCTCAGTAACCGAGATGTTCATCGGGGGATTTAAGGGATGATAAAGAGAGATTTTGAAGTATTTACTTTGAGAGGAGCTCTTTGACAGGGGCTCGTATTATTAAAAGTTGCAAAAGTCTAGGTCGTTGCCTGGCTAGCAATAAATATCCTAATTTAATGGTATTGCACAGTCGAACACGCTTTCTCATATAATATATTGTAGTTTGAAACTTTTTTTTGAACACACCGTTATAATTTAACTATCCTATGAGGAATGTCCCACTGAAAAAACACGTATACGTTGTAACTTATGTAAACTACTCCCGATATATACATTTTGAACAAAATCGCTTCACTTTCAAACAGTTTGGATTTTTTTTAATCAGGTATCAATAAACTACCCTTAATTTTAGAGCTAGAATTAAAATAATAATATTACCTTGAGGTTTGACCATTTAAAATCTAGATAAAAGTTTAAACGAAACTCATAAAACCGCTTCGGCTGTAGTCCCAGGAACAGGCACACAGAGTGAGGGACATACCGAATAATTGTAAAACATGCGTTTTTAGAGTTCAGGGCCACCCACATAAAACGATCAAGATCACTCATATTCTTGAAGGTAAAAAATGTTCACTTTAGTTATTTGGAGAGTAAAAAAAAAAAGAAAGCGGACTAAGCGTGATCAATTGTACTAACATTCTCCTGAAGTTAAAATGTGAAACAACTACTTGATTGAATCCCTGGCCACTTCACACAGATGGATGTAAACACTCTCCGTGCACCCATCTATGATAATTTCTCCAGGTCATTCGAATTCCGGTAATAGGAGTCGTGGGTGGATGACTATCTTAGATTAGGTTTGTTTGTAACTTATATGTTGAGATAATCATGTTGATAGAAAGTTGATAGTAAAACAACAATAATCATTTTGCTATAATAATATATGACAATTTTACTAGTTTTCGGGTGTTGGTTTTCAAATTGACTAGTCATATTTAGCCCTCATGTGTATACTGATAATAAAGTAGCTGTCATAACGTTCAACGATCTTTCTCTCTCACTCTTTCTCTCTATCTCTCTCACACACACATACACAGTAACGTGACAACGTAGCACAGAATCTGCTCGTAATTAAACGTTTTCTTCCAGCTGTTATTAAGATGTGTTACTCCCCAGGTGTTCATAAAGCAGAACAATCAACTTACCTTCCTTGAGCTATGGCTGCGTCTTTTTTATAATAATAATCTGAAAGTTATGGTAACTTGGAGATTACTCCCCAGAAACCAAAAATAGTGCCCAGACAATTTCTTACAGACATCGGAATAGTTAAGTCCTAGGTGCTTGTCATGAGGGATGTCTTACAGACATCGGAATAGTTCATTCCTGGGTGCTTGTAACGAGGGATGTTTTACAGACATCGGAATAGTTCAGTCCTGGGTGATTTTAAGGAGGGATGTTGTTCTAGGTCAAGTGTTGAACACTGTGGCTCAACCATGCAAAATTTATTTCCACCGAACCTCACACTATCAATATTTGTTGCTCCTGCTTCATCAGCGCTAGTTTGGCATTAGTGGCGACCCGCCTATTTAGCGCTAACAGGCGCTAATAACTCTTTTTGAAGGCGGCCGAACAACTACTAACAAAACATGTTCAGAATATATTTAGGGGATGATGAGTTTAATGACGCCCCGTGATAACGATGTTAGCCGTGATATTGGCCCTTCAGGCGCAGAAGATAATTGAAACGGAACAGAGAGAGTAATTTCCTAAATTTTCCAATAAACACGTCCAGCGGAGATTGACTGTAATGGCAGACCTTGAGTGGGAACGCATGTAAACATCGCCAGAACTATGGCATGGAGTGCATCAAGCGGGGGGAATGGATTGTGAAAGTACCCAACTGGCCTCCACGAGTCGTACAAACCATCTTCTCTCTAAGAAAGTGTTGGGCAGCTCTTAAAATCCCACCCACCTATCCTGCCTGCCTAGATGAGATACTTTAGGTCACTTAACCCTAGAAAATTTTGATAAAACAAATAAACATAACACAGTTTTCAGGTCCACTATTCGAGCCCTGAACAGTAAAGTCTGGTGTTGTCCGTAGTTTTGTCCCATCAGTGTTACGGTGACTGCGCCCTTTGTGCCAGCTGCTCTATTAGCAGTGATTAGTACGTTTAATTCTCTAATTAGCATCGTGAATCCCATCCCTAGCTGCAAGGTGTCGCTCAGCATTGATTCATAATCTGTCCGCACAACGGCGCTAGCGTTCGCTCGACTTTAGTTCAGGTGGGGAGACCCGAGAACATGTTGAGCTCTCGTTAAACACTTTGGTGACATGAGCCGTTGTTGTTGGTACCAGTCACAGCCGTCACACACGTCACAATACTGATTGTAATAATAATAATAATAATAATAATAATAATAATAATAATAATAATAATAATAATAATAATAATAGTAAGTTTGGTAGTGGAGTTGAGGGGAGGAATATTCTCTCAATGCAAGAACACAAAATATTGAGCATAAAAGAGAGCCTATATAAACAAATTATCATTATCTTCAAAGATATAACACAATATTCATTTATTTAGAGAACAAATGTATTCAACATATCCACACATGCATGGCTCCAGCCAAGTGGTATCAAGTGTGAGACTTACCTTCCACAGGGAGGTTAAGTTTAAATGGCAGGTACACTGAGAAAAACAGTTTTCCATTCTCTTTACAAGCTAAAGGAGGTGGAGTTTCTTTGAGGTACCCTCTTAATTCTTGACAGGCACGTAGTCAAGGTGGGGAAGGGTGGTATTTACAGTACATTTCTGGAGGTCTTAGCCCTAAATCCATGAAATGTCATCTAATACATTTAAATAAAACTAAGCCTCATCAAGATATTAAATAAAATGTAAATATATTATGTTATTAATGAATTGTAAATAGTCATATTATACATTTTAATTCATGTTCCACGCAACTTCCGAGTCAATAATTTGTCCGAAGTGTTATGCCTCGGCTTAATCTGGATATTTTCGGGGTCTTTGATGTCACTAATCATGCAAGATGGACTTGTTCTTTAAAAAGCTGCAAACCTACGTTCTTTATACTAGTTTATTAAAAGAATGGGTGGGGGGAAGGGGGCTCTAGCTCCTATCTCTGAATTGATACTTAATGTGTCTACTCTTCTTAGATTAAGTCGTTACTAACATTTTGGGTTGAAAGCAATTTTTTTTAACTATTTTTATAATAAATGTCTAGTATTTGTCAGAATATTATGTTTCTAATAAAATTAATCAAGCACGTTAACCAAATTATTTGTTTAGTTGTTTAATTTTTAATAATTTATTTTTGATTATGAATCAATATAAATGAGTCCCCTTACCCAGTTATAATCATGGCTAAGCCAACAAATGAGCCCAAGGAATGCCTCAGGCAAGCTCGGACCACTCGGTGATGGCTACCTGCTACTATTTGTCTTTATTTTTTTATTTTTTTAGCACCGCGCCTTACTACTTGTTTGGGTTATACGCTTATGTGCTAATTACGCTAATGGTTTTAGGGATTAGGGAAGTTATATTTAGAAGAAGCATACCCACATTTGCGTGAAATGAGAGAGAGAGAGAGAGAGCTAAATTTTTTTTTAAAAAAACCACCCTCAATACATCCGACCGAGAGTTGAACCTCAATCTCCCAGTCATCGACAGTCTAGTCTACTGCAAGAGTGGCACCTTAGACCATGCGGCCACTTAAGTGGGTTCACTATTTGTTCAGCAGACACAAAACACAACTGCTAGAAAACTAATTATTTAAAAGTTGAAAGTGAGGTTATGAATGGCTCTCGGTCATTAATAAAAACTCCTTTGTGCGCTCCCCAAGCCGTTGAACATCCATTATTTGAAGTATTTACAGTCCCGTAGTTTGTATCTTCTCCGGGAAATTGACATCGCAACTTCAATGGATGGCGGTGATACATCATGTTTTGTTACTCTCACTCGAGATTAAAAGTCGGTGCTGGAAATAACTCTATTGTACGGGACAGTGTTGAGGAAGAGTGCAGGAACAAGGAAGGCCGGACTAAAAACGAATGGTCGATGAATTATTTTTTTTTACAAAAAGTCTTAGTTTTGAAAAAAATCCACTCTAGTTTACACAATTTCTATATTTACACAGACCGAGGTTTTTTTTACTGAACTTGGATTGACCTGCTTCAGTGGCCGCATAGTCTAAGGCGTTATTCTCATGTTAGACTAGATTGCCGATGGCAGGGATATTGGGGTTCGAATCCCGGTCGGATATACTGAGGATGGTTTTCCGAAGGGTTTTTCCACTCTCCCTCTACGCAAATGCGTTTACACTGCCTTTAAAATCAATCTTCTCATCCCTAACTCATTAGCGTAATTAGTATATCTGCGTATAGCCTGAACAGGTAGTGAAAGGCGGTACTAAAAAAACTTAGATTGTATTTCAGAAGTTTGATAAATGTGTGTTCTTATTTTGGGAAATAATCGATTATAGTTGCAGTTATATAATTTTAAGTGGAAAAAACCTATTGAATTACAACAACAAAAATCTTAAATTATTTTTTAAACATTTTCATTTTTATCAACCAAATAAAAACAATTTGATTTGATTTATTAGGCTAGTTGTGGGTGTAAGTTAGTTTGTTATCTATACATTATAATGAAACTATAAGATACTTTAGTACATATGATTATATGTATGTTTGTTGCTAGCAAACTCAAAAAGTACTCATCAGATTGAGACGGGACCTCTCCTTTTGTAGTATTTATTTTTCAGGCAGGTTAAGCTACATATCATCACGATATATCGTCAGCGATCGAAGCAGTGTCGAAAAAACCTACTGCTAGTGGGGTTAGATAATGCGTCTTGAATTTGTAACAATTCAAAACAAGAAACCAATTATATATCAATCTTCTTTGTAAGATTACTTGGCAACAAAGGGTTTGGAAAGGTAAACAAACTAATTATAAATCTTCTTGGCAACGAGTGTTTTGGGATCAAGAATAAAAATTTAATAAGAAAGATATTATTATGCGCGTTTTTGGCTTTATTATTGTCAGCTAAAGACACAATGAATGTTTTCAGTAATTTTATGGTGTTGCATGTGAATTAGGTTTATTTAGTTTGGTTTTATGGTTCCAAGCCAACAACACAATTTTGTTTGGTATGTTAGGACGATTACTATAAAGTGCTTATTTCATTTTACTTTATTTTTGTTTTATGGATAGTGAATTTAAATGATTTCTCATAGTGTTCATTGCAACAATGCCTCTACATAATAGAGACATTCTCGATGTAAGGACTGTACCAGTTTAAACTCTATATTTTGATGTCAATTGCTACAATTCCTCCACGTAAGAGAACCATTCCTGATTCAGGGACTGCAAAAATGTAAATTATTTATGTTGATTCCTTAATACAGGGTATTCGTTAATCTGTGATATAATTGACATAAAGAGCGTCTCCCTCTCATCAATCGTGTCTTAAATAGTGTTATTGGTAGTTTAGACCAGATGATTAACTGAAAAAAAAAGGTTAATCCACCGACTTTAATGCGAGCGAGGTCGCAAGAAAACTCTAGTAAAAAATAAATACCATCTACTCCAAATTTACTTGATCCCGAAAATGAATTAAAATACATAGTATATTAGCTCCTATAAATGTTTTTGATTTATTCCACGGTGTCTTATAAGCTACCCGGGCTCTTACGGATAAACTAATTATGCTCTTTTGGTAAGAATGAGTAGGGTAGAATTTAAAGGAAATGTACTTGGATTTGCCTAAGGGAAAATGGGAAATTATTGAGGAAAAAAAACCTTTGGTACACTCAGCCGGCATTCGAGCAACGATCTCCAGGTCAATTGCAAATCAGACTATATAATTCTGACATTTAGTCCGCGTGCCTGCCAGCATAAAATTTATTATTATTATTATTATTATTATTATTAATATTAATATTTTTGTTATTATTACTATAGCTAGCATTTTAACTGGCTATTCACGGTATACTTTATGAATACATGTATTATTAATACAATCTAAGTCAACCTATACCCGTCAACCTTTGCCCCATCAGAAATCTCTGAGACATTAACCACTGATTAATAAAGCCGGTGATTAGAGAGGGAGGTAGCATGGCTTAGACTGCAAGGGACGGATGTGTGGCCATTTGTCTACTTCTCTCACAGGCGTATTTTATGATGGATAGCCAGACCCTGTTGGTTTGGTCTGTTCGCGATCGAACCTCATTAACTTCTAAGCACATGGATTAAAACCTGGGAATTACTGGCATCTCCATTAGCCTTCTATCTCTCTTCTTACATTTATTTTTCTCTTCTGCTTCTATCTTATCTCCAAGTTCCTTATCTTACCTTACAACTATCTTGTTCTATTTTATCTCCAAGTTTCTTATCTTCCCTTACAGCTCTCTCTTGTTCTATCTTATCTCCAAGTTCCTCATCCTTCCTTTCAACTCTCTCTTCTTGTATCTTATCTCCAAGTTCTTTATCTTCCCTTACAACCGTATATTGTTGTATCTTACCTCCTAGTTTCTTATCTTCCCTTACAACTGTATATTGTTATATCTTACCTCCTAGTTCCTTATATTCCCTTACAACTCTCTCTTGTTCTATCTTACCTCCTAGTTCCTTTAACTTCCCTTACAACTCTTTCTTGTTCTATATTAACTCCTAGTTCCTTTTATTTGCTTACAACTTTTGTTCTATCTTACCTCCTAGTTTCTTATCTTCCCTTACAACCGTATATTGTTGTATCTTACCTCCTAGTTTCTTATCTTCCCTTACAACTGTATATTGTTCTATCTTACCTCCTAGTTTCTTATCTTCCCTTACAACCGTATATTGTTGTATCTTACCTCCTAGTTCCTTATATCCCCTTTCAACTCTCTCTTGTTCTATATTAGTTCATAATTCCTTATATTCTCTTACAACTCACTCCTGTTCTATATTAACTCCTAGCTGCTTGCTCTACCACTCGTGGCAAGGAGCTAGAACGAACTTTTGTTGTTTTTCTTACTATGGCATACACAATATACTAATTATTTGGTTCATTTAATATTCGATCCCTGCGTTCTTTCAGTCATGGCTTCTACTGCCATGTTTGTAGACTATTGTGGAAAATTATAGGATTTTTTTTTCATTGAATAAAGTTTTTTATAAACAGAATGTTTTTATTATTTTACAAAACACGTTCTTTAAAAAAATAATAGCCCGATACAAAATATAGATCCGTGAAATATTAAAATGGGAAGGAATTCCATTACCTCCGGAGATTGGTCAACCTGACCTCTAGTTTCCAACTAGTTCTATATTTTCCACCCTCNATTAAAATGGGAAGGAATTCCATTACCTCCGGAGATTGGTCAACCTGACCTCTAGTTTCCAACTAGTTCTATATTCTCCACCCTCGAACTTTTTATTGCTGGATAGCTCCCTCTTCTTTCTTCCCTACACGGCGCCCTCTCTCTGTCATCCACTTGACGTATCTGACGATACACCACAGATATGCTCTAATTAATGAGTCGCTGTGACGTCACCGCCCGCGCCGGCTACAATGGCTCAGGGGGCAATTAACCGCGTTCCGATGATGAACGGCTCCAGAGGGGAGGAGAAGCTACAATTAAAATCTCGCACGCCGGGCAGCGGATATTAATTTGATAGGATGTGCTTGGACCGGAAATTACGCGCCTGTCTTTCCTAGCAGGAAATTTTAAACAGAAACAAAGAAGGAGGCCGTGATTTGGCCGGTTGATCAATTTCATGGTGCCTCGTTTAATAAAACACCAAATTGCGTCACTCGTTTCGGTCATGATTAATGTTCGGTATTGTTAATATTTCAGGTCAGCTTAAGAGCCCTATAAGAGCGCCCTAGCATAATATCATAGTTATACACCTATCACAAACACATATCAAAATGACCTATCTCACTGGGATTCCAGCTCAAGACTCTCAAAGGAAGCTGGCCTTTGTCTCAAGGAGAACGCCTTGGCTCGCTTAACCCTTGCCTAGTACTTGAAATTATTGGCTTATTCCCTTGTCACGATATTAGCAGTTTATCTTGTAGTATAAATACGACTGATAAGACTGGTTAACAGCCATTTTGCATCTGGTGTGTGATACATCAATTGATATGTATTTTGTTGTAGAATC
The DNA here is from genome assembly GCA_902151455.1 of Timema bartmani. NCBI lineage: Eukaryota > Metazoa > Arthropoda > Insecta > Phasmatodea > Timematidae > Timema > Timema bartmani. Next base: position 153,615 of record CABFWB010000663.1, on the reverse strand, counting down.
CGAATCTGCCTTCGGAAATTCTCTGTCACGTGAGGTTTTAAGATATTTGAGATTTTTACTTTTGTTTTTTTAGATTTTGTTGTTGTTTGTGTTCTCTTTTTTTTTTCATGAATTATCACTGACTATGCTGGTTGCATTCTATATTTGGATGTAATATATGATGGAAGAAGTTCTAAAATATAGACACTAGATGGCAAGGCAATCTAGTTGAGGGGGAATAATACTGCCATTGGCCGTTAGAGGTGACTCAGCTAGCCACGTTAGCCCTGCTGTTTAGTGCGTGTTGAAATTTGGATGGTGTTAGTCACTTTGTATATTTCTCTTTATTGATATCTTAGTTTGTGTTATTGTGTATTTTTGCTTTTCCTGTGTGAACTATTGAGACGTTTTGATATTTTTAGGTTATTGTTAGTACAGTGTTTTTAACTTAATGGTAACTGTTAAGCTTCGTGGTTATGTAAACCACCCTGATAACAATTGCTATCTATGTGGTAAGCTCACTCCAAGACCCCAAAGAAAGCCAATCACTGACTTATAAACTGTACTTTGGTTGTGATCTTGGAGATCAGGATAAACCCTTTGTACCTCATTTTGCTGGCATAACCTGCACAACTACCCTTGTAGAATGGATGAAAGTAAACCACCAAGCCAAGCCGTTTGCTGTTCCAATGGTTTGGTGCGAGCCAAAAGATCATATGGACTATTATTTTTGACTGACAAATATTGAAGGACATTCCAGTAAAACTAAACATACAATTAAATATCCTAATGTTTCTTCAGTTCATATGCCTGTGCCTCATGGAGAAGGCTTATCTGTTCGTGCTTGTCACTTGTAAATCACTGCATCAGAACCATAAGAGGAAAGTGAATCAGAAGACGCATGACCTTTGGAAGAGTACATCCCTGAAACTCATGACAGATCGCCTCACCTCATAGAACAGAAGGAACTGAACGATTTGGTCCGTAATTTGAAACTTTCTAAACAGCAAGCTGAACTGTTGGGTTCTATACTGCAACAATAGAACCTTCTAGAGCGAGCTACAAAGATGTATGTGTGCACAGACGTGAATGGTTTGATTATGGAGTTGGGTGTTCAACATAATCCACATAAGGGGAGAATATTTCATGATTCATCTAAAGCAAGCTTAAAAGCAGTGCTATTGCATAATGGCAACAAAATTCCATCAGTGCCTTTGGTGCATGCGGTGGACATGAGGGGGAGCTTATGAAAGTATGGCTTTGCTGATGGAGGGAATCAAATATAAAGATTATGAGTGACAGATATGCTGTGATTTAAAAGCTGTCGCACTGCTTACAGGTTTACAGGGTGGATTCACAAAATACTGTTGTTTTTTGTGCTTGTGGGACAGCCGAGACACAAAGAACCACTACAAAGTCAAGGAATAGCCTATGAGGAAATTAAACATTGCTGAAAATGGAAATGTGGAATTTACTCCATTGGTTGAGCCGAGTAAAGTCATTTTGCCTCCGCTTCATATAAAGTTAAGCTTGATGAAGAACTTTGTAAAAGCTCTTGATAAAGAAGGTCAGGCCTTTAATCATTTGAAAAAAAGTTTCCTAAGTTGAATGAAGCGAAGCTAAAAGAAGATATATTTATTGGGCCACAAATTAAGGCTGCTTGGTCCTCTTTCAAAGCCATTGTATAGGGCTTTTTGGGCAACGGAAGAGACAATAAATATGTGTCCATAGTGAGTGGTCTACTGAACAACTACAAGAACATGGGGTGTAAAATGTCAGTAAAAATTCACTTTTTACACTCGCACCTTGACTTTTTCCCAGAAAATTGTGGTGCTGTTAGTGACGAACTGGGTGAACGCTTTCACCAAGATATCCTGACCATGGAGCATCGTTACCAAGGACACTGGAGCCCTTCGATGATAGGCGATTACTGTTGGTTTCTCTTTAGGGAAACTGATGAGTGATGAAACACCTTACAAAAGAAAAGCATCGTCATTCCATTTTGTCAAAGAAAAATTACATTAAACTTTGTAAATATTAATATCATGGCTTAATGTGGATTATTTTAGTGGTTTTTGTTGGTTTATATTAGTTTGTCAAAAAAATTGACGTTAAACTATGTACATACTAATATCATGGCTTGATGTGGATTATTTTAGTGGTTTTTGTTGGTTTAAATTAGTTTTTTACGCTATCAATAAAACATAGGTGAGTTCTGAGGGCTATGGTTTGTTTGTATTTAAAATGGTAAATAGTTGCTAATGTTGTATTATTGTCTTTGTATTATGGTTTACAGGGTGGATTCACAAAATACTGTTGTTTTTTGTGCTTGTGGGACAGCCGAGACACCAAGAACCACTACAAAGTTAAGGAATGGCTTATGAGGAAATTTTACATTGCTGGAAAAGAAAATGTGAAATTTACACCATTGGTTGAGCCGAGTAAAGTCATTTTGCCTCCGCTTCATATAAAGTTAGGCTTGATGAAGAACTTTGTAAATGCTCTTGATAAAGAAGGTCAGGCCTTTAATCATTTGAAAAAAAGTTTCCTAAGTTGAGTGAAGCGAAGCTAAAAGAAGATATATTTATTGGGCCACAAATTAAGGCAGTGTTGAAAGATCCAACCTTTGATGCTAAGCTTACAAATATCAAGTTAGCTGCTTGGTTATCTTTCAAAGCCATTGTTTAGGGCTTTTTGGGCAACAGAAGAGACAATAAATATGTTTCCATAGTGAGTGGTCTACTGAACAACTACAAGAACATGGGGTGTAGAATGTCACTAAAAATTCACTCTTTACACTCACTTCATGACTTTTCTCCCAGAAAATTGTGATGTTGTTAGTGACGAACAGGGTGAACGCTTTCACCAAGATATCCTGACCATGGAGCATCGTTACTAAGGACAATGGAACCCTTCGATGATGGGTGATTACTGTAGGTTTCTTTTCAGAAAGACTGATGAGTGATGAAACAACTTACAAAAGAAAAGCATCGTCATCTCCATTTTGTCAAAGAAAAATGACATTAAACTTTGTAAATATTAATATCATGGCTTAATGTGGATTATTTTAGTGCTTTTTATTGGTTCAAATTAGTTTTTTACGCTATCAAGAACACATAGTTGAGTTCTGAGGGATAAGTTTTGTTTGTATTTAAAATGGTAAATAGTTGCTAATGTCGTATTATTGTATTTGTATTAGTGCTGTGTATCTTGGAAACGTGACGTAACAGAGAGAATCTAATTATTTCACTGAATTCAGCCCCCGAAAATTAGTTATATCCACCCATTTACAAACCAGATACAAAAAAAAAGTTTCAATTTGTTGACCAGTATAATCTTGCACTGCCCTGCCTGTTGTCACGACGTATGGAGAGCTAGTTATAAACAATACCGCTAGATAGCAACTGTTGCATAGACAAAATGATGGGCCTGATACCACAGTATCCAAGATGGTGACTTGTGACATGCTTGTCGGCATTCACTCTTCACAGAAACCCCCTCTCTACCTCTTGTGGGATGTGAAGAAAGGGATTGGGGGATTGAGCCCTCCAGGGAGACTAGTCGGGAGTCTAATCAATCACAGGGTCTGCCCTGCGGGTCAGTCGCCATGCGGTTGGCAAGAGAAACTCTTCTACTCAAAGTCCCCTCAACTCCCCTGTGATTCAATGAGTTGGCACACTTGTGTAACCTCCTCGCGAAGGGGATGAAGAGGAGCGGTTGACCCAGTAACAGAGAACTGTCATTAAGATACCTCGTACTAAGCCGCGCCTGTCTATGACACCCGATACACCTCCTACCCATTCTGTTGGTATCGACCCCACCATGAGGAAACTCGACTTTTGATCGCAGTGGGGTTTGAACAAATGTGACCCCAAGGAGGTTGATCGTCATCTCAGTACAACGCCTGAACGTTCTTGACCAGAGACTGAACAATATCTTAAGACGCCTATGAAACTTTTCCTATTCCTGAGTTGGCAACAGATCCTGGTTTTAATCACTGCTCCATATAAAAGAAACCAGACTAAAACTAGTGCCAGCCAGATCACGTGTCCTGGGTTCAAATTCCAAAATACGGTATTGTTTTAGAATAAATATATACATTGCCTCCAACCCACTTCGGTGGTCGCATAATTTCTAAGCCCCAAGGCATCATTCTTGCAATAGGTTGGATTACCGAAGACGGAAAGATTGAGACTTTAAACCCAGTTGGGTGTACAGTGGATGTTTTTTCTCAAATTGTTTCTCACTCTCCCTTCATGCAAATGCGGGAATATTTACCATAAATTATACCATCCTCATTCCAACTACATTATCATATCTAAAATATAAACGTACAACCCGAATGGATAGGTAGATGTGGAGAGAGAAAATCCTCCAAATAGGAATGTTGGAAGAGAGGTCAAACTTGATAAATAGTGGAATGGGAAAAAGCAGAACTTAAAATACTGACATTGTTCACACAAATGTATCCTTCTTTCGCCTCCACCCTCTTAAATTGTAATATTCCAAAAACAAGAGCGAAAACAATATAGTACTATTGATATGTAGCTGATCCCTCAAAGTTTAAATGTTTCCAAGTTGTGCTACTGTTGTAAACTACATTACTCCGTTACTGTAGATGAAACATATAACCTTTTTCTTGTGGATGTAAGATCCAGACCTGCTTTCTGTAGGTTTAAGATACAGCCTTGTTTACTGTAAGCGCAGTATTTATCCTTGATCTCTGCAGGTATAATATTAATTGCTGGTCCTGCAGATGTTAGTTCCAACCCTTGTTTCTGCACGAGTAATATCCATCCCTAGTCCTTGCAGGTGTAGTATTCATCCCTGGCCCCAGCAAGTGTAGGCCTAATAGTCATCCCTTACTCATACAGGTGCTACATCCTATCCTGATCTCTGAAGGTGCTAATTACAAATATTGTTCATACAGGCGCAGTCCTGGTTACTGCAGGTGTAAGATCCAATCCTAGTGTATGTGTCTGAACAATTTGGATGTTGGTTCTTTAACTCGTACTTCTGGTGCAATTCAAGTACCTAGATTTCTTAAACCCACTAAAGCACATGTGTCGAAAATAAATTAGTTGCGTTGACACTAATAGATGGAAGGGAAAGGGAGTAAGGTGAAACCTTACTCGAAACAAAATAAAACATAATAATAGTAGTAATGAAGCGTTAAGGTATTATTGTAACAGACTTCCCTAAATATTGAAATAAGTTTCCTGAAGTTTTATTTTCTCATCGTATTTTGCGCTCCGCATCTCCAGTTAAACATTTGAATTACAAACGAGGTAAAGCGATAAAAAGTGAACCAGATTTACAACTAATAAAAGAAGGAATATCTAATTAAATTAAAAAGATTCATGTAGCTGTTTTTTTTTGTTTCTATTGTTATATTCTCCTCCTGCGTAATTCAATTTTTAAATGACTTTTTTAGCTTAGGTTTTATCTTTCTCTTTTTTTTGTTACTACTTCATCCCCCCTCCTACCACCCTCAAGGGCTGGAATATAAAGGCTCAGCAGCTGCGACAATTCCTTGTCCCTATGCAGACCACACCACGTTACCTTGTCCCAATAACTCAATTGCATCTTACCCAGGAGAGAAAAACGTGAGTGTGCTGGGACTCTCTCTCTCTCTACCTTCCTCTCTGGACAACATTAATTGTCAGGGGAGGGAAACAACCGGACAACTCCTCTTTGGAGCCTGCATACTGAGCTACAAACGTTTGCATCTTAGAGCCAACAAATAAACACACACCTTACGACAAACTTAGAAATAGCGAGCTTTTGAGTAGCTGACTGGATGAGCACTTAGAATTACTGAACCAAAGAGACAGGAGTTCGATTACCAATGGCTAGATAGTCCGACACCTTAGCTCAGTCGGTAGCGTGTCTGCTGACTAAGCTAATTGTCCTAAAAATGGAATAATTTGTGAAATTCGGGTTTCCCCTTTCACAGTGATGAATTATCAGCTGAAGTCTCGGGTTCTTTTCCTCTGCTAGGTTTAAGGTAACTGGTCGAAGGACGTTGAGGCTGTACGTGGATCTCCAGGTAAGCGTTACTCAAAGAAGCTTGAACAACGTCAACAGGTTCCAACATAGAGGTTCTATCACACAGCAACAAGCGTATCATGCTTGTAAAACCATACGATAATAATTAGGGATGATCCCTTGAATCCTTCGAATCCTTAAGGATTTTCGATATTAGAGGATTCGAGAAAATTTGTGATTCGAGACTCAAATCCTTAAAAAAATTGTTTTCAATTTTTCATTTGAAATTTGATTTCAATTTTTCAAGTGAAATTTGTTTTAAGGCTTTAGTACTGCTTATTGGTGGTTCAAAACCAATTATAATTATAGAATGAACCTAACAACCAGAACCCAGAGCATTAATTTAGCACTTAACTGAATGTATAATGTTATAGTGAATGGATTATAAGAAATAATGTTAACATTTAGTTACTATTTGTATTTTCTATTATATTATACTTATTTATATTTCCATAACTATTCCAAGATTCGGATTCAGATTCCGATTCGTAAAGTAATGAATCCGACCCAACTCCACTGATTATATTCCCAGACCAAATTGGGGAGGTGTTTCTCTACACACAGTGGTTTTATAGCCTCCTATCCTGGAGATATGATCGCTGTAGAGATTAGTCCTATATTTAGTCTTTGGACTAAATAGCTAAACACACCTACACGTTGCTGAAACCAGAGAGTACACACACATATATATAATGTTATGTTTTATTCCTAGAAACTAAATTAACTTTACATGAATATTTTACCATTAGTTCATATAATTACGTTTATATTAGCCTACATTACTTTAGAACCATTTACATGACCTAATTATGTTGATAAAAGTTGTGTATGCATTCCATAGCTCTTCTCCTCTTTAAAAACAGCCTCAAATTAAAAACGGCTATTTTTTCCATCTCTAATTAAAGGGGTGCGGTAAACTTTTAAAACATTGTTTTTCTTCTGACGGTTTCGGACATTAAACCCCCCTACCCCCCAAACTATACCGGTTTGCTTACTGACGACAAAGCCAGTGCCTCACATACTTACTTGCAGGAACAAAATAATAACTAGTGGTCGCCAATAAACCCAGGAGGACACTTGCCATGACATCAAACAGATTCAAAATGTCGTGTGTTTTTTTTTACCAACGTGGGCAATATTTCATTTTCATTTAAAAATATATATATTCCGTTTTAATTTCCAAGAGCTCTCGACTTCTTGCTGGTTTTATTCCTGCACTGGCTACGTTGTAGGTGAGGTGGGAGGGGGGGGTGAGTGTATATAAAGTGTACGAAGTGGGTGAGAGAGAGAGGATAGACAGAAGGAGGTAGCGTAATGGATGACACTGGGAAGTAATGTATCCACAGAAAGCCACAAGGGAATGTTAAAAAAGACCGTAAGGGCTGTACATTCAGGAACAGGAGAAAACCAAAATAAAATAAAAGTGCGTGGACTCGTTTGGAATATGTTAAGTCTCGGCTTGGAGTCCTTTCTCCTTATGGTGTTGGTATGTTCCTCACGTATCTGTTGGGATAAGGGTGTATCCCCCATCCGTTCCTGAACAAACAACACTTGCAAATGTTCAGGGACCAGAACATCATTCATTGCTCGGGGTTTTAATAAACTAATAATCATCAGATACAATTTGACTGATAAACATTGTTCTTAAATAATTCATGGGCGAACTGGCAAGTTTATTCATGGTATTATTTGTGACCAACCCTCACCAGTTGTCGCGCGTTTTAAACATCTAAATCGTTTAGTCTAGTTTTCTTATGATGGGAAGGACGGGATTTAAACCTCTGCCGGTTGTATTGAGGGCTATTTTTCATGAACGGCTCTCAACTCCCTCCACGCATATTTCCTCTCAAATCTACCTTGTACCTCCCTACACAGTGTTTTATTGAATGTATTTAGCCTTGACGGGTAGTAAGACGTGGAAAAAAAAAAAGAACGTAGTGATCAATGTTTTCATCCACAATCCTATAATCCTTTAGGATGTTGTATAAGCGCAAACATTATTCTAACCTGCAAACAATTACTTACGTCTTCAAGTTGTTACCCAACTGTTAGAGAAGGACATCAATGGGACCTATTGGGCTTGACTTGAAGAAAAAACAGGAATATTATCGACTTTTTTTACCTTGTATGTCTGGGTTATTAGTGCCTGGAACGTGCTCTACAGTGCTTAGGGGACATGACACTATTCATCTTCTACCTGGTAGTTTCACTTAGACTCCTACCTGACCGAGGGTCTAACACGAGTCTCCAGGATCTATTGACCAACTTGTGCTTTAAGATCAGCGCCTAGTGCTCTCGACCATGATAGAGGCTGGGAAGGTACCTTTGTCCAAAGTACGTAGACCCGTGCTTAATATCAGCGCCTAGTGCTCTCGACCATGACAGAGGCCGGGAAGGTTCCTGTCTCCAAGAACGTGCCACGGCCCTGAATTTCCCCCCGAGAAGGTCCACAACCTGTTTTATTACTCCCCGGGAATAAAGGTGATACTTAGATCCGCATCAACATCGTACCCTCACCTCCTGAATTATACAGCCCATTACCAACCTTAGCGAAATTAAATTCCCTTCTCTTTAGAACGTCGAGCGGTCTGAGGGAAACTATCCCATTATGGAAAAGAGGGGTGGCAATGGAATTAGTTATCACGTGGAGGACGTCCTATTTGATCCCTAATTTGCAGCTATTATACACGAGTGAAAACGTTTCAAATTTACGGTCTTTCAAGATGGCGTCATTACGGGGGTGGGGTTGTCTTTTAAGATCCGGGCCATGACGAATTCTATTCCTCCTAAGAGCGTTCAATGGACCCACCTCCCCCTTTAGAGCTTACTTTCAAACTGGGGTGTGATTACCACCTCTCAGCTCAGTATGTAGTATGCCTTACGCCACAAAGATAAAATACGACCAGCCTGCTGGAACATTTATAGTCAATAGGTTGATTTAAATACACACAGATCGTTAGCTTGGAATTACAATGTTCTAAATAACACTGATATTACTTTGAGTAAATTGACTTCTAAGTTAAAGCTTTATATCTTTTAAAATATTTTTATAGTGTAAACGATTATGGTAGGAAGTCTTTATTATAGTATTTCAGAGTAATTAAAAAAAACAATTATTTGCAATTTTCAAATACAGTTGATGCCTTTTTGCACATATAACCTTGTTAGACACAGATTTTTGGCACCACGTCTTACTACCCGTTTGAGTTATACGCTTATGTACTAATTACGCTAATAGTTTTAAAGATTAGGAAGGTTACATTTAGAGAAGGTTTACCCGCATTTTCATGAAGGGAGAGTGGAAAACCGTTTTGAAAAAACCACTTCAGTACAACCGACCGAGATTAGAACCTCGATCTCCCCGTCATCGGCAGTCTATTCTACTGCGAGAGTAGCGCCTTAGACCATGTGGCCACCGAAGCGGGTCTGCCACTTATTGAATTCTTTTATAACAAAACAAGTTTCTAATTGCACTTAGAACATTTTTAGCAAATTATGAATTTAAGACTATTTTGCCTTTATTTTCAGTTATCTTACAAAAGTAGAAGAAAGGTAAAACTATAAATATATTATATATAGCCTATGTATATTACATAAAAAATAGTTTGTTTTAATGCAAATACAGCAACTTCAATGATGTTAATGGTCCGTCTAACATTAATTATTATCTAACCACTGAATTAATATGGAGAGATCTGTTTCGGTAGACACATGATCTCAGGCGTCAATCTCGCAATAGATTATACTGCAGATGATGGGGAGATCGGGGTTCGAATCCCAGTTGGGTGTACTGAGGATAGTTTTAATCAATTATCGTTTTCTACTCTCCCTGCACGTAAATACTGGTACACGTTCTATAAATTCAACCTTCCTCATAGCTAGCTCATTAGATTAATTAGTACATATGCGTATAACTTGAATAAGTATTATACGTGGTGATAATTTATATGTATCTAAAGAGTATGTTGCAATAATATTGTTTGTTGTCTACCCATAGGGGTCATTCATAAATCAGGCAATGCTTTTTCCTTTCCTTTTTTGACCCTCCCCTTTCCTCCATGTTACTCAAAGCAGACAATTAGTCAGACCCCTCCCCCCACCCTCCAACCTGTGCTACGTAGCTTTTCACATCAAGAGGGAATGTAATTATTTGATAAGAAAGATTAAGTGACTCTTTAAGAAGGACTTGGATTTAATTCAACTCAGAATAGGAAGTTATCTATGTAAGTTCTGTTTACTAACAGTGAAAACATGAAAAGTAATTTATTTTTTTCAACATTAGAATCTAGGTATAAAGATCTTTGATATGCAACACTGTGATGCATCCTCTCCTTTCCTCCTCTGTATAAATGTTGACATTATAGCTCTCCCCTCACACCGTCTCAACAGCGTTACGTAGTCTATGAATGGCTCCATAGCAGTGTTCTCTATTTTGAGGTTTGACTTGTAAGTGCTCTTAGTAGTGATGGATTCAGGGATTATTTGTATAATATAATGTGATACATAGTCTCACTTTAACATTTAATGTAATATTATTTTTTAATAACGTATGTTATATTATTATAGTGTATCTATGAACACTTATTTGAGCATTAGGGTTTATAAACATACTTTTGCTAAGCATTGGTTAAGCATGTGAAATAAAATATTAGCTAGGCCTAGATATGTGTTCTTGTGCCTTTATTTATTTTGATATTATTTAAGCAGTATGTAAATCACTATATATATTTTTAAGTTGGGGGAGGGGGGAGTGTGACCCTTCCTGGTTATTACCTTTATTTAGCAGCAACTATATATTTTATATAAGAGAGCTAAGAGCAACTGAGTAGGTGTCAAGGTAAGGAAAGATAACAATAGACTGGTAGGTCGAAATCAGCTCTCTACCCGTGTAAAATTCACTCTACCAGTGGGGGTGGAACTTTATCTTTTTTGTGTAAGGGGACTGGGGATTGGTATTAGTACAGAATTTGGAAATAATAGTGAAGTAGGGGTCCACCTCCCTTTTTAAATAATTGGTGTCCCAAGAAACCTTTTTGAATGTTCTTTTTGGAAATTTGTGAAAGTTGAATTCCTATAGAAGTTATTTGTTTAGAATAATCCTATCCTGGAAACTCACTTGAAAATTTTTACTTCTCTAGTAGCTAGTTGGAGTGGCCCTTTTTTGGCAAATTTTTAAAAATCAGATGTCTCTAGTAGCTTTTTGCAATGGTCTTTCCTCAGAAGAATCACTATATATTTCATATATCAACTTTTTAGCACATTCCTGAGCCCTTTCACAACTCATTTTGATTTTAATATTATTCATTCATCTATAGTGTATTTATTATTATGTAGTACAAAATAAATAATCTTTAGAACATTTTTAAGGGACTGTGATACTTTTTTCTTGATTGGGAGAAGAGATTTAAAAACTGTATCGTAAAAGGTTACGGAAAAACAGCAGACCAATGAGAAAAAAGTTATAAAACAAATAAATAAATATTTCAATTAAAGCAATGGCCAAGTATTTTTTTTAGACAAAACAGAAATATAGAACTTTGGCATCTTTATAGTTATTGTGTTTGCCCAGAGATGTCATTCAAATTAATACAAATAGATAGATGTTAAAAAAAACTTATGTTATTGAGTCACATCAGACAAAATTGTCAGTTATAGCCTTGTTATTCTAGAGTTAAGAAATTTTATTCATATTTTGAGATAGTTTGACAACGGCGAAACGTATTCATTAAGTTTACTTTGTGCCCGTATCAGGGGTCACGTGGTCTTACGCGTCACTCTCAGGTTGGACTGGATTGCCGGTAACGAGGAGATCGGGGCTCTAATTCCGGTTGGGTGCACTGAAAATGTTTCTTTTCCTAGAAGCTTTTCCATTTTTACCCACGCAAATGCGTGTACATTTCCTCTAAAATTCTATCTTCCTAATCTATATCCCACTAACTTAAGTAACATACTCATTTAACCCGAACGATTACTAAGATGCCAAACAGTTTTGTTGTTTTTTACTTTTTCTATTGCTTAGTATTTTGTTTACTACCCATCAGGGATATACACATACACAACCGTAACATTGATGTGGTGGAGAGGAGGAAAGTAGAATTTAGAAAAGACTTACAGGGCTATTTGAAAGAAAAAAACACTTTAGAACATTAATCTAGGATTTATGCCTGGTCTTGGAATCACTGGAAATCTGGGCTATTGCTAGAGCTTAGACCAGGGGTTGGCAGCCAGTTGATCGCGATCGACCGGTCTATTGTCAAACGCGTAAGAAAACTACTTCGTAATTAAAAGTTGAGCTGAGGGTCTTCTACACTTGAAAGTATATTAAATTATCTTGCATAATTTTTGAGTAACTAAAATAACCTTGATCGGTCATAATTGGTAATGTTAGTGTGTTCCCGTTTTAGTGGTGATGTATTTCATAGCAAACGAAGAGTGAGAGATCTAAGTCATAGAAATAAAAGTGCAGGCTTAGGATCTGACATTAACAGCATGTATTTAGCACTGTGAGCCTGCCTTTTTTCCTAGGTAGTATTTGGCTTTTAGTGAAGTGGTTTGCTGTAACTGTAACTTCTCTCGAAGTTTTGCGTGTGCTGGATAAAAAGAACAAAACTTTCACCGATGATGAGTTCATAAAGGAAGCCTTTACTGAAACTGCTGTAGAACTATTTGCCGAATTCAAGATAAAGAAAGAATGTACATTGACTGTTGTTGATTCTGTCCAATTTTCAGCGTGCATTGACACGTTGATTTGAGATCATGGCCACAGATTTAATGAAACAACTTAAGGCAGATGTGGAATCTTTTTTTTTCCATAACATTTTACAGCTGTATGAATAAAATGTTATTGTTAGCACAGTTTATGTTCGTTCCAGTCAACAAACGTTTAAAATAACCAACGAAAACAAGGAAGGTGGACTGTATTCGATATAAAATTGTGATAGGAATTGCTTACCTCGTCCAAATGAGGTTCGCCGACGATGGAGGCCTACCTTGTGGGTTGCTGGATCAAGGGTTGGAAGGAATGGGGAAACAAGGCGCTAACTCAGCGGTGTCTCTCAAACTCTTGTTGTTTCTTGATAAAGAAGGCCACTTTAAGACCAGTAACCCCCGACTCACACGCGTACATCTATTTGTGCATCAATTAGTGCACCAATTCTAGCAAAGGCCCTATGTGTCCTGACTACCACACTCAACTGAACTGCTCTCTCTCTCTCAAGACAAACGACCTTTCTTCCCCCTCCCCTTCGACTCTCTCAAAACGGAGGGAAACCCTCAAAAATGGTTGGACTCTAAAAAAAACTGTGGGGAAACGTCCGAAGAATAAACAACAAATAAAAAACCAATATGAACAAAGCATTATATCCAAAAAAGCTATGTTGAACAAATTATTTCACAAAAGCTATTTTACAATATTAAATACATACAGTTCAGAGACTGAACAGTTTAACTAAGCTTTTTTTTTTCTTTTTTTTTTTTGTGAAAATGACCTTAAGCAATTTTTCAAGTAAAGAAGAATTTTGGAAAACCATACTAATAACCGAAACAACTACAGGAGCAGATATTTTTGTCAAGTTCAATAATTACATACTTGATGTAATTTTGCCTTTTACAAAATCAACCAGCATAGCCTTAGATGATGTTGTGAATTGTCAGGGCATTCATGAAGGCTTTCTTTTGTTATTTCAAACAGATTAACAATTCCCGTCATTTCTGGAATCTCGTTGTACAAGTCAAGCTAAAGCTCTTTGCGGAAAAGGCTTACTTATGGAAAATGTCATAAAGGTTGTTTGAAAAATGGTTTACAGCACCCGGGAATTAAAAATGGAGATTGCTCAGAGAGCTTACAGAATAATTGGATTGTCAGTTTGGAAAGCAACTTCTTTGCATAATAGTTGTTCCTCATCTAAATAAAGGCAAATTCCCTAGGGGATTCAAAGAACTGCATCCTCAAATAAAATATTTTCTAAATTAAATGGGTATGATCTACCTAGAACAGGATGATCTAGGATTACTAATATATTTTGCATTCTTTCTTGATACCAAAGTTGACTGGACTAAATTTGGAACTGCAGGTAAAGACAAAATATCAAACACATTATTTCTGCTGTTTCGCCATTTTCTGTAAAATTAACATTTTGGGGAACCAATTTTCATAAAAGAGATTTTAAACACTTTGCTTCCTTCAAAAGAGTGGTTAATAATTTTAAATGCCAATACTTTGAACTGAAAAAAAAAAAATTAAAATCATCAATCATTTGAAGTCTGCTTGAAGATTCGCGATGTTTGGAAAACTAGAACCAACTTCGAGACTTATTTTAAACTAATTTTCTCCTTGTGATACTGAAGATAAATCACAGGAATTGAATTCTGTATTTAATCATCTCAATTTTGCTACATTGAAAATTAAAATCATAACAATCCAAAATGATATTGAACTTGAAACATACTACCTTTGATGACTAGCCAGTATTCAAACGTGCCCAAGTTTCTTATGTTTAATAATAGTTGTGTAGGTGTTATGCGGTTTTATATTAATTTTAAGACAAGTTGGTAGCTTACTTTGAAAAAACCCATTTTTATTGTCTTTAAGTCGATCGGGGCCCAAAAAGGCTGCCGACCCCTGGCTTAGACCTTTGATACGGATTATTTTTTATTAAAAATAAATATGGCAAAAGTCCATGCATTATTAGCTTATCTTACGGTGGAGCGTCTTAATATTACCCAGGACATATGTAAAGACATCGGGTATTTGTTGCTATCTGCTATAACTGCTGCTGGTATCTATTGCTGCATTTCAAACCTTGTCTACAAGTCTTCTGCCATCAATAATGTTATTAGCTAGCAAATCTCTGACATATCTCTGGTGTCCTAAAAAAAACTGTTGACCAGCTAAATCAAGGGCCAGAAAACTTTGTCCCGTGGTGAACTACCTGTTATTGAGCCAAGGCCACATACAAGTAAGAAAGATACTCTCAATCTTACGGGGGTTTAGTTCTGCTCCTTTTGCCAGCCTGAATTTTTCAACACTGGGCTTCGCTAGTGTCACTGCTGGGTGAGGATAGGACTAGCCGCAGCGATCCTAGTGGTGAAAGACCCAAGCTGCCAACAGGAGCGCAACCGTTTTAACCTGGAGGTTGAGTGTCTGGTTATAGTATTTGTCTATGGCCAAGGTTGATTATTAAATATGTCAGAACATGACAGAATCATGACATTACTGTGCCAGTATCCATTGATTAGTGTTAATGTGACGGAGCCATACTCATTGTTGGCGTCTTGTCTATGACCGTTTCCACGCCGCTTGTGTAGTTACGACAGTGACCAACTGTTGCACTGTAGTCGCCACACGCTATCACCGATACGCTTGCACTCGCAGTGTTTTGAGCGCCACGCGTTTCTTATTCACACAAATCAAGAGAATACGTCTGTGAATATTGGTAAATATAATTAATTACCATTATTATTATTATTATTATTATTATTAGCACCACGTCTTACTACCCGTTCGGGTTATACGCACATACGGTAATGTGTAATGGTAGGGTGATTGGGAGATGAAATGGAGGACCTACAGTTTAACGTGGAATCCGAACCACGGGGGAGGCATGGCATTCCACACATTCACAAGTTGTGATTAATACACGTCTTGTCAGAGGTGAAGGAAGGGTTTGGCAATCAGATAAATCTGTGCCGGGACCGAGGATTGAGCCCCGGACTCTCAGCACAGAAGTCTGACACCTTACTCCTAGACCATGAGGTCGCCCTAATTACCAAAAAGCTGTCTCTTAATGTTGCATTTTTAATTAACATTGAAGTAAAGATTATTTTGTTATTGAATTAAATAATAAAGCAATTTGCTTTTTATTACTTAATGAACATTTTCAATCGAATTTAATGATGGAGAACGCTAACTTTGAACCCCAACTAAACTTAATTATGTATCATAAAAAATAGCTCAAGATGTCTCACTAATTTCCCAAAAATTGGTTTGTAAACAGTTGTATTCTGTATTTTGTAAGTAAAAAAATTTGGTAAAATTTGTTGTTTTACCTTATGTATAAGTAATTAATAATATCCTCGATTTTACCTACTGGTGCGCAAAGTCTAACCTGTGTACTATCTGGCCCCTGAACCCTGAGACAGAGCCTGGTCTATACTCGTAAGACTAGTGTTTAGGAATAGAATCAACATTATCTTATGTACCAGTCCATACTGGCTCGTGTATAAGTAGTATTTGGTGTAGTGAAGCATTTACTTAAGGCGTTGTTAGATATGACGATATTTCAACAATTAATATTAAACCAATTAAATCTACACGGAAAGCGATTATCTCAACTAGTTAGAAGGGTGTTTCCTTAATTTGTATTCAAACTTGAGTAGCGGTACCGGTACGCTAATATTTTATATTTATTCAAACAAAAGTTCAATACTAGGTACTTACATGATAAATTTTAACTATAGAATATTAATATTTGAATTAAAATAAGTTTAAAGCTTTTATATACTCTATTGGCGGCATTTGTTAATGGCTAGAAAATTTGTATCTCAAATAAACTTAACGTGAAACGTGCAGTTGCACACAACAACTTCTTGACTCTCTAAGGGCCGATCTTATGACTCCTGGATAAATATTAATCTGGTAGATAAATATTTCTATCTGGTGGATAAGTTAAAAGTGCGTCTTGTGACTGCAAGATAGCATTTATCTGCCAGATAAAATTTATTTATAAATCACATTTTTCTCAGGAGGTTTAAGTACCTGATAACTTTTATCTGAAAGTTAAAATGGTTGTTGCCATAGTGACGCTTTGTTTTTAATGAGGTTTCGCCTATCAGAATATGTTTTTAGGTTAAAATCTTGGTTCACGTGTTTAGTAAGCACAGGCCCGGGCTCTAACTATATCAAGTTAGAACGTTTAATTCCCACTTTTATATAAACTGACAAGCTATTTGTAGAGTTATATTTATATGAGACCAAATTATCAAAATCTGAGTACAATAAATGAAATTTTGAAAACGTTGTACTCTACTACTGCCCACATTTTGGCAGACACCAAAATTAGTACTTGCACGACATCTTAGCATGATCTTAGATTCTGCGCCCACGTGACACTATTTCCTCGCACTCGTTTAGCCGCCATTATTTAAAAAATGTTGAACGTTGTAGGAAAAAAATCTTGGTTCGCGAATTAAGTAAGCATAGGCGCAGCTTCTATCTATATATAAATTTAGAACATTTAATTCACACTTATACAAAAAATGACAAGCTATTTGTAGAGTTATAGTTATATAAGAACAAATTATTTAAATTTGAGTACAATAAATGAAATTTTGTAAACGTTTTACCAAATTATTGCCCACATTTTGGCAGACACCGAAATTAGCGCTTGCAAGACAACTTAGCTTCTGCGCCCACGTCACGCCATCTGTTTCCTCTCATTCGTTTAGTCCGCCATTATTTAACAAATGTTGAACGTTCTCGCCACTCGCTAGGTTGTAGCGGTAGCGTCTGGGCTTATACGCATGCGTACACCAATAAAAACAGTACCAACCTATCATTTTCTACATAATAATATATTTATCCTACAGATAGCTATCCGGCAGATAAATTTAATTCATAAGACGCGTAAAATATTAAAGTGGCCGATAACCTTTAACTGGTAGCTAACTTTAACCTCTAGATAGCAATATTTAGCCCGTAGTCATAAGACCGGCCCTTAGTCTTTTTTCAGTGTAGTTCTCTAACGGTATGATTAATGTTCCAAATGTAACCGTCAGATAAGATCGCTGACTAATTTAAAACGGTGGGAAACAACTTCTGCTCTGGTCCAGCTTGGAAGTGATTATTGAAATCTCAATCCTGTCATTCCGTGTTTCTTCACATTCCATCAGTACAACAATGCAAACGTTTCATTCAATTTGGTGGAGCGATATTAGATCAGGGGAATGTCTCAGCTCTCATTTGCTTGTTGAATGTTCATCTTAAACAATAGTTACAAATCAAGCTGAGGAACTGCAAACAACAAGTAAACGTATTTGTTTGCAAAATATTATTACATTATTGGTATGATTTTATATTTTAATTCATAAAAAAGTATTTTAGTTTCTAAAGTGTTGTAGAATTAAATAGATTTTAAATTAAAATGATTTGTTTTGTACATTTTGACGTGACATTTAAACAATACATTGTTTCATATTATTTTCACAGATAAATTTTTGTCAAAAATAGTTTTAGAGCTATTTTTACAGAACTACTTTTTTTTATATAAATGTCTGGTTTAAATAATGTATTTCCTGTAATAGGTTACTAAAATAAGACCTCATTCCAGACCTAATTACTACGCGTGCTTCAATATCAGCTGAGAAACGTAATAACTTTTGGTAAGATAATAATAATAATAATAATAATAATAATATTCCTATGCATATAACCTGAACAGGTAGTAAGATGGGGTGAAGAAAAAACAAATATTCCTCACAGAACAATGAACAACAATCGACACCAAAAGAAAAATGTTGTTTCGCAGAGACGGTCCCGGCTATTCAAGTCAAGCACCTGTTTCCGTAAGGAGTCCTTCACACGAATGTGGGCTACGTTCGATGCCGGGTGCTGTACATTTTATTACCCAAGATCTTAATTATTTAACTACCAGCCGAATGAGAAAACTCTTGTAAACTAAGCCGGGGCGGAGCAAAGTTTGAATAGTCTCATCAGACAGTAGCCTATCTTTAAGGGGGAAGGAACTTGGAGTAAGATGATTGTAGCAGAAGGATAAAACTCTTTTAAAAATAATTAGTCTGGCGGTAAACGAAGCGAGGAGCGGGTCTAGCTCAAGTAGCGAAGTTTAGATGAAGGTAAAGTGTTTCTAGCGTAGGAGGAAGTAGTGGGGTCTCCCCCTAGAGTGTACTTCCTGTCAAATCTTGTGTATTGAGCTCAACCAACGAAGCGCTGGGCTTAAGAGTCTAGCAATTATGTGAGGACGTTGAAATAATATGCGAACATTCTGTTGAATCTGATGTTGAGGCGGGGCTCTTTATTAATAGCATAAGGTAATCGTAAATTATTATCGTTTGTTAGCGTATAAACCGAACGGGTAGCTAGACGCGGTTTTAAGTATTATTATTATTACTATCGTTAGTTCTCCAAAACAATAGGACTAATTGCAGATTTTGTGCGATACAATATTCAACCCCCTATTCAACCCAACATGTAACCCAGTATGTATTCAATCCAATACTCAACATTAGATCCAGCCCAATATCCAATTCGATAGCTAACCGAATAAGCTTATCCAATTCAATATCCAACCCAATATCCAACTCAATATCCAACCCAATATACATCCCATCCTCAAACTCAATATCCAGCACAATATCCAACCCATCATACAACTCAATATACAGCTCAATATCCAACCCAATATCCAACTCAACATCCAACCCAATATACATCCCATCCTCAAACTCAATGTTCAGCACAATATACAACCCATCATCCAACTCAATATACAACCCAATATATAAACCAATATCCAACCCAATATCTAAACCAATATACAACCCAATATCTAACCCATTATCTAAACCCATATGTAACCCTATATCTAACTCAACATCCAACCCCTGGCATCTGTGGTTGGAGGGTCTAACTCTAACTCATCACTCTCGTGTTGGACTGGGTTGAGGGTGACATGGAGATCGGGATTCAAATCCCGGTTGGGTTTAGTGAGGGTAGTTTTTTCTAAATGGTGTCTCACTATCCTCCGAAAATTCGGATACATTTCCTCAAAAATGATATCTTCTTAGTTACTACTCCTTGAGTGTAATTAATGTGTTAAGCTACTACCAAGCCGTGGTCATAAATAAATAAAACTACCGTACACAATGCTCGAGGAACATGATGGTCACGTGTTCTAAGGTATAGTGGGGGGGAGGGAGGTCTAGATGTCCATTAATATGGCGGGGCCTGCAATGCTTGAAGTCTAGTGTAGATATTGAAATGTGGTGTTTTAGAACAAACTTTATTCTCTAGCTACCTACATCCTATCTTAGAAGCAAGTGTCCATACATCTAGAGTACAAGTTTGCTGTGGTGGTTCTAGAGCGCCTGCGCACAACGGGCTAGTGGAGTATCCCCCACAGAGCGCGCGGGCGGGAGGAAGAGGTGGCTGTGCGTGAACGAGTAGGTTGTTTGTACCGGATCAAAGGTCCTCACGTTTAACATTTAGGTGTGAGCGTTGTCTGATGAGCTCGTGACCTGGCATGATTCTCTCTCTCTTTTACACACACACACTCTCTCTCTCTCTCTCTCTCTCTCTCTCTCTCTCTCTCTCTCTCTCTCTCTCTCTCTCTTGTGATAGCGTCAACACTCACTTCATATGGACAACTGCTCAGATTACAAAATGGGATTGTCTGAGCAGGTAGGTTGCAACGCTGGTGGGACTGTTGTTTAACTAAATTACCTGTCTTTTATAATAGTATAGGATGAGGAGGGGGAATTTCAAGAACATGCACGGATAAAGGGAGACCCCACCCCAACTCACGTGAAGGGTAATAGCCCAGGCCTGCTAATGACTTGTATCCAGGGGGCCGCCTATCAGAACGTTGAGACGCGCTGCAGACGTCCAAAGACACAGCGTTATATAAGAAGTTGTTTATTATTTTTAAAATTTGTTTCATTCTAAAACTAAGGGGAAAGATAGCAACATGTCCTTATAGAATAAGAATCCTTAATCATGAAAAAGATTTCACGCTTAATGTATCATTTCTGAGATTAAAGTACCGTTATTGGTTAAAAACATAGTTCTAGATTTTCTCAAACAAATTAAGTCTGGTTTTAACAGGATCCCAATAGAACATTCTAGATTAGTTAAGGATTATTTTAGAGGTGTTGAAGCCTAACCACTTACATTTCCATAGTAAATTTTATAATGTGAGGATATTTTCCTTCAAAGAGGCGGCGCCCTAAAACTAAATAAGGCAAAGCTCATAGTGTCCCGAGTTGTGTTTTGTGTATCCGAAGACGTAGCAGGAACTGTTCCAAGATTGAGAATGTTAAGAATGTCTGCAGTAAATCTCACCACTACTTTTCATCGTAATGTACTCAGTTTACACCTACGTTCTTGCACCTACTCACACTTTCTGTTTATTTGTTCCACGCGATGGAGATACACCAAGTTAAGCTCCTCAGCCCAGGAATTAGTTATTTATACCAAAGTTTCCCTATTTATATCGAGCATCCTTCATGTTGAGAAAAGTGTCACCACCTGAAATGGTACCACCATCACATTAGCCAGAATGACCCCTGGCGTATAACCACTCTATAATGGAAGTATAATAATAATTGCATGTAATGTACCATTGCCCAGGGGATGCCCGAATGTAATACTCGTACGTCCTTTTCGCGAAGGCTCCTTCCATGTCCCGATGAGCTGAAGGGATGATGAATATGACGGCGTGAAGCCACTGAAGATCTTTAACCTAACTTAAGCCTAACTAACCAAACTCTGGAGACCATGGGAATTAATCCCCCTTCAAGAAAAATCATCGGTAACAGCCGGACATTGAACCCGGAATCTCTTGGTCAGCAGCCAGGGTCTTGGACCGCTATACCACAAGGCTGGTTTGGATGGGAGTGAGCCAGGGCGTTTCTTACCTTTTACGTAGTGGCAAGTCGAGAAAAAATGTATCATGTTAATGTATTTAAGTTTTATTCAACCTAACATTGAAACAACCCGCTTCGGTGTCTCTATGGCCTAAAGCGTCACTCTCACGATAGACTAGACTGCTGATGGTGGGCGTATCGGTATGCAAATCCTGGTTGGGTGTACTGAGGATGGATTTTCCTAAATGGTGTTTCTTTCACTCTCCCTCCACACAAATGCGGATACATATACTCTAAACTAAGCCTCCCTCCCCCCCCCAACACATTCACCTAGTTAGTACATATGCGTATAACCCGAAAGGGTAGTAAAACCTGTTGCTAAAAAAACACTGAAACAAAAACTATTAGTTCTTAAACAATTTAAAAAATCTTCACAAGATTATGTTGTGGATTCTAAATAACTTTTTTTGCAAACACATATTTAAAAAACTGTTTCTAGCGTATGCTATTTGGTTTATTCAGGAAAATGGTCAGTAGAATAGAATAGGAAACAGGAATCAATGCTGTCCATACGAAAATAATAGAATGACTGTTTATACTCGGCAGTGGAAGAGTGGACGTGTTATCAGAAGCTAAACAAGAACTTTCGCAGTTTGAACTACTCAATGTATTCCCTAACCTTCTATTTCGCACATTGGCGTCTATGTGTGATAGTGCTGAGTGCGCTGAAGTACATCAATTTAAAATGCAACCCGCTTCACAAAATGGCTTCAAATTTTACATTTCCCGGTTTTTCATCCTTGAACGTTTGAAAAAGTTACGCTGTGCTAACAGATTAGATTTGCTGACAACAGAGTCGACCACAGCCGGGCTAAAATATTCTGCGTTCCGCAAGTATCCATCTTTGTATTATCAATTCTAATATAAATTAATGGTATTGTTTGCATGTGTGGGGGAGAATAATGGATAAATAAAAAATAGAGAAAGACTAGTTCAAATAACTTTTAGAACAAACGACTCAATCCAACTACATTAGTTCAGTGGCTGGTATGGACACTGGGCCCCTATTACCGGTGACTTAATGAACGGAACACAGGACAAACATAAACACGATTACTACATTAGTTGAATAGCTGGGATGGAACCTGGACCCCTAGGAGGGAATTGGAATAAATTTGTTAAAAATCCCGACTCTCTTCCTACTAATCTACGGACGTATCCGGAGAGGAAACGCCCATCCAGCTTCGGTGGAAATTATTGAAGATAGCGGCGGCGACCAGGTCTGCTGTTATTTCTGTCATTGCTATTATCGATTGCCGCCGGTAATTCACATAAATTACGTATTCTCACACTCTGTTGGTTTTAGCACCATTTCCGGTGCTGTGATTGGTGATGGACGCTTCCCAGGAGCGTCGGGACAGTAGTATAATGGTACCATATCACTATGACCGTACAATAGCACTATGTCCGTACCATATCACTATGACCGTACAATAGCACTATGTCCGTACCATATCACTATGACCGTACAATAGCACTATGATCATACCATAGCACTATGACCGTACAATAGCACTATGACCGTACAATACTACTATGACCGTACAATATCACTATGTCCGTACAATACTACTATGACCGTACAATATCACTATGTCCGTATCATAACACTATGACCGTACAATATTACTATGACCGTACCATAGTACTATGGCCGTACCATATCAGTATGATCTACAATAGTTCTATGGCCGTACAATAGTACTATGACCGTACAATATTACTATGGCCATACCATATCACTATGTTCGTACCATATCACTGTGTCCGTACTATATCACTATGACCATATAATAGTACTATGACCGTATAGTTCCATAACCTATAATACGATAGTATTATAACCATACAATAGTACTATGACGGGACAATAGCACTGTGACCGTCCTATAGTACTATGACGACACAGTATAGCAGCGTGTGATATCTCCAACTGCTGAGCCATGGAGTCGGAATCATTGATTATTTAAATGAAGAAAGCGTCTGAAATGTTATTTCTGTAAATATTTACTTCCCTCTTCTTGCCACTGTGGTAGTTCTCGCTCCCCTCAACTCTGCTACTACCCGGCTTAGTTCAGTTTCAGTTAGTCCAGGTTCGATTCCCAGCATGGCCGAAAATTTATCATTGGTTAAATGTGGGTTTACCCTTTAATAGTGGTAAATTAACGGCCGGGAACTGGATGTTGTGTCTGTCATAGTCTTAAGTTAAATTATAAGGCATATGTAAATATGACAGGCCTAGCAAGCTGGTAGCGGAAAATAAATGGCTTTAGTAAAAAAAACTTACCCGGACCATAGGCTGGAAATAATAATGGATGTAAAGTAAATACTAATACAGCAATTGTAGCAAACGTTTCAATAAAATAGATACCAACCCTCAAATGTATTTTTATAATCATTGCCAAAAGTACATAGCAAAAAACAAGAATTTTAAATTAAATTGAAGCAGTTGGAGAATTCCAGAAAAAAATTGAACTGTTATAATGTTCGCTTATTTATATTTTAGAAAAGTGTGGTACAAAATTCTCTGTACATGCATGGCTGACTTTGATTTTAAGATACACATTATGTCTATTATCTTCAAGTTTAAGTTAATTTAGTAATATAATCGATTTTTACACAATATATTATCTCCTTATCAAATAAAAATAGTTTTAATTGATTATTTATTTATTTTATAACGCAATTTCACAGTTCATGGATAGGCCTACTTTTTTTTTATCGAGAGTGGCAGTATTTAACGAGAACTTCCTGAGCCAAATGATCAGTTTATCACTATTTAAAACTAAATTAACTTTAGAATAGACAACATCCGATTCTACTGCATGGCCATGACCAACACTTCAATAAAGAGGATTATAATTTAAATCATAAATATGAATAATATTAATGAAGATTGGTTTACTTTGAATTCATATAAGCTACAGTTATTTTTAATGGCACCTAGGCTCTACAGCATTATATCCGTTTAAAATAATGCTATCAAACTGAAATAAGGATTTTATTTTCATATGCCCCCCCAATAAAACCCTCCATCCATTTTAAAGTAAATCAGATTGAACAAACACCAAACTGTACTGACCCCGGGGGGAGAATGGACTCATCTGCTCGACAAAACAACCAAATTATTTGAAACCGGGGTATTGTGGGCGATAATATGGCCTGCGGCCGCTGACTGCTTGTGTCAGTGCTTGCGTGGATACACTGACTTTTATACGTGTAGTGTCGAGCCTCTAATTTGATTGCGTGCGTGACTGAGAATTTATAGCTTTGTGGGGAAAACTCGCAACGGGCCGATCGATGTTGGGGGTCGTTTTGAAAGTGGGAGGGGGGGAGACTGTGATCAATCTAAAGAGAGGCTGATCACTCCCTCCCTAGAGGTTACCAGCTGAAGTCGGGCTAGGGTTGGAAAGAGAGGGTAGGTTCACTTTGCAGCCAATTATTTTCAATTACGTAATCACTAACTAGAAAAAAATAGTTGAAAAAACACAAAATCCATCGCTTTTTTCTATACCGACATGAAAAAGCTTCCATATTCGTAATGAAGTGAGTGTTTTGTGAAATATTATGTTCTTGAAGCGTGAAGCAAAGAGGGAAGATAGATCTAACGCTTCTATCCTTTTAACATTCACGAGAAATACAACCAGAGGAGAATAACTCCCGCTTGAAGTTGATCAGCTGGTCTGACCTTTCCAACTGAGCCCCGGCTTGAAGTTGATTAGCAAGTATGACCTCTTCAACTCAACTCATGCTTGAAGTTGATCAGCTGGTCTGACCTTTTCAATTGAGCTCCTGCTTGAAGTTGATTAGCAAGTATGACTTATTCAACTCAACTCATGCTTGAAGTTGATCAGCTGGTCTGACCTTTTCAACCCAACTCTTGCTTGAAGTTGATCAGAAGGTTTGAACTCTTCAACCCAACTCCTGCTTGAAGTTGATCAGAAGGTTTGAACTCTTCAACCCAACTCTTGCTTGAAGTTGATCAGAAGGTTTGAACTCTTCAACCCAACTCTTGCTTGAAGTTGATCAGAAGGTTTGAACTCTTCAACCCAACTCCTGCTTGAAGTTGATTAGCAAGTATGACTTATTCAACTCAACTCATGCTTGAAGTTGATTAGCAAGTATGACTTATTCAACTCAACTCATGCTTGAAGTTGATCAGCTGGTCTGACCTTTTCAACCCAACTCTTGCTTGAAGTTGATCAGAAGGTTTGAACTCTTCAACCCAACTCCTGCTTGAAGTTGATCAGAAGGTTTGAACTCTTCAACCCAACTCTTGCTTGAAGTTGATCAGAAGGTTTGAACTCTTCAACCCAACTCCTGCTTGAAGTTGATCAGAAGGTTTGAACTCTTCAACCCAACTCTTGCTTGAAGTTGATCAGAAGGTTTGAACTCTTCAACCCAACTCTTGCTTGAAGTTGATCAGAAGGTTTGAACTCTTCAACCCAACTCCTGCTTGAAGTTGATCAGAAGGTTTGAACTTTTCAACCCAACTCTTGCTTGAAGTTGATCAGAAGGTTTGAACTCTTCAACCCAACTCCTGCTTGAAGTTGATCAGAAGGTTTGAACTCTTCAACCCAACTCTTGCTTGAAGTTGATCAGAAGGTTTGAACTCTTCAACCCAACTCTTGCTTGAAGTTGATCAGAAGGTTTGAACTCTTCAACCCAACTCCTGCTTGAAGTTGATTAGCAAGTATGACTTATTCAACTCAACTCATGCTTGAAGTTGATTAGCAAGTATGACTTATTCAACTCAACTCATGCTTGAAGTTGATCAGCTGGTCTGACCTTTTCAACCCAACTCTTGCTTGAAGTTGATCAGAAGGTTTGAACTCTTCAACCCAACTCTTGCTTGAAGTTAATCAGAAGGTTTGAACTAATCAACCCAACTCCTGCTTGAAGTTGATCAGAAGGTTTGAACTCTTCAACCCAACTCTTGCTTGAAGTTGATCAGAAGGTTTGAACTCTTCAACCCAACTCCTGCTTGAAGTTGATTAGAAGGTTTGAACTCTTCAACCCAACTCCTGCTTGAAGTTGATTAGCAGGCTTGAACTCTTCAACCCAACTCCTGCTTGAAGTTGATCAGAAGGTTTGAACTTTTCAACCCAACTCTTGCTTGAAGTTGATTAGCAGGCTTGAACTCTTCAACCCAACTCCTGCTTGAAGTTGATTAGCAGGCTTGAACTCTTCAACCCAACTCCTGCTTGAAGTTAATCAGAAGGTTTAAACTCTTCAACCCAACTCCTGCTTTAAGTTGATCAGCAGTTTTTAGCTCTTCAAACGAACTCCTGCTTGAAGTTGATCTAGCAGTTCTGAGCTCTTCACACTCCTGCTTGACGTTGGTCAGCAGTTATGACCTCTTCAGACTAGCTCCTGCTTGAAGTTTATCAGCAGTTATCACCCCTTCAAACTAACCCCTGCTTAAAATGTATCAGTTCTGACCTTTTCAAACTAACTCCTGCCTGAAGTTGATTTGCAAGTTTGACCTTTGGGAATCAGTCTCTCAGTAGATACTCTTGTATTATACACGGGGATAATTGAGCTATTATTGAGGGACGATGTGCTTCCTGTGCTGGCAGACATTTCATTGGGTGAACCGGAACATATCTCCTCCCCCCCCATCGTCCCTACCCAGCCCTACCTCCTCGACTAATGGCCCAAGCACCTTAAAATGTAGTGATTGCTTCAATCAAGGGGTTGTACCGGAATAGTCTACCCTTATCTCACTGTAACTACCCATCCTCGTGGCTTAGTGGTAAGGGAGGCTCACATAGTTACATATGCACGAGCTGTGGATATTTGAAACTTCTAAAATGTTGTAATGGATTTATTTGTATTGATCCATATATTCACCAAGCACGGCTGATTACCAATCACAGGTTCTTAAACTGTGGATCACAACTATTCCTGTGGTCACTAAAAAGATTCTGGGGGTCACAACAAACATGTAAATATGTAAAATTTTAATACAGAACTTTTGAAATTATAATATATTACTACCTTTCATTCTACATTTATTTAATTTATTGCAGAGATAAACTTCATCCAAAATGATTACAGCAATACAATTTTAATAATCATTCCTATAATTGACTAAGATGAGCTAATGGCTTCCATTGGTTGAAAAAAGCAGTGGCTGAAACTGGATTTATCATATCAAAATGAGCAATCTCATTCATCTCATAAAATTTTTACGCTTATTACTTATTAGCTATTATTTGTAACAGTTTTTCTAATTTTCTTATTTTTACCTGCAAACCGGTATAGGCCTATAAAATTTGAAAAATAAAGAAAGTTTTCCTATAGTATTAAATATATTTGCACATGTGCATTTTTTGAAAAATAAAAAAATAAATGTGTTCAATATGTGTTTTTCATTTGATCTAAAACTACTTAATAACTGACACTAAAGTATTTAAAAAAACTCAACTTGACCCTAATTGCATGGGGTCGCCAGTAATCTTGTATTATTAAAAAAGGTCGTGAATTAAATAAAAAAAACTGTAGCCTTATTACTTATTGTTTATGACGTCTTAAAAAATGTCACTGCCCGATCTTGAACTAGTGATATTTACCAGCCCCAACCCAGAATAAGGATTGATGGATCATATTCTTAAAAGATGGTAAGGGTCAGTGGGTTCTATTCTTGTACTTTTATTATATAAGAGAGTATGAACAAATAAGTACTCACAAGATGTACAAGAAATAACTATAAACACTTCAAGCAAGCCTCTGTCCCATGAGCCCTTTCCCCGACCTTGTATGCTCTTTAGTTCCTCCACCCTGAGCCTTTAACTCGATCTTTACCAAACATGGGTGATACCGCAAAACAGCCCGAGGATACTTCCTGCTAACTCCCAACAAGACCGCCCAAGAGACGCGTGTTCATTGCCTAAACTTCAACTTCCTTACAACCGAGCGCGTTCCTTCTTAGGTTCGTGTACTACTGTACGTGTGTGACATTTTCTTGCTCGCCTCTACAGAAACACATATAGATACTTCCATGTTAAAATACAGCAATTTGACCTGCTGACAACTACAAGACTCTCGAGTGGGGGGCAGAGAATCTACAACCTCGAGCGCTCATACTCACCCCGCTCCCCCCTGCTGAGCCACGGTTTCAACTGCCACTACTTGCGATGTAGGATGAACACTGGAGTTACAACTCGTTAATCTAAATAGCTATTAAACTCTTTATTTAATAAGGTGCTAGTAATTTGTAGGAAGTGAAATGTTTGTAGATAGTCAGTTAGTATAATTGCATTAATTCTTAGGGGCACTGTTTCAATATCCGGTTTAGTAGAGCGTACATTTTAACTTCAGGATGAATACGTTTTTGGCTGTTTCGAAGTAAGGTTATCCTTCAAGCTTGACTAAAACTTCATATTAGGTTCCTTTATGTGAACTAACAAAATATATATTTTGAAACATTTTATAGACATTCTTTAGTACATAAATAGGAAAACCTAGAGACTTGTATGGAATTATCTCACTGAGCCTAACCTTGTTCCTCAGTCCTCACACACTACTTTGCAAATTATAACCTTGATATAACAATTTGCATTTATTTTATGACGCGTCGTTAGATAATTCTACTTTCTCTTGAATTCATATTTTTGGCTAGGGGACATTATATAAATATACACAACGTTTGCTTTGTTAAAAACTATCTATAGACAACCCATGCTTTATTTTGACCAAATCGATACTTTCCCAAGGTAGATCTTAATTTACCTCTTACTATCATATAAAACATTTTCTGTGTTCCCGAATATAATATACGATTTTTTAGTCCATACGTGCTTTGACAGCTATATGTTTTCTCATCCTTCTAAATGTGTGTGTTTTTTATTATCAAATATTGATTTCTATTGGTTGCCAACCTATAGATGTTTATAGAAAACTCCAAATCAACTAACTTCTCCTAAAAAATCAATTGAAACAATCGCCTACATTTACCTGAAGCTTTAACTCAAATTTACTGCAAGCCTCAATTTATTGTAGTTAACTGGTACTTTAACTTGATATTGAAACATCAACCCTTAGAGAACTAAAGCAAAAGTATTAACCATTTTTATTCACGTACCTCCAGGTATAATGTATCTTCAACTTTGTACCCCCATGATGCATGATGCAAGTGTTATACATAATCTATAATCTACATCTAGCAGAAAGAGGAAGAGAGAGAGAAAATATAGTGTCCCAGATTGCATGTCCTTACGTCCGAGTCTCTTGTGGCCAAACCTAAATCCGGTCCTGATAATTCAAGGTTTATCATGAAATAATATATTTTTTAAATTTTACATACCTCTTATATGTATTCCTGTATCCCCAGGGGTACGTGTAACCCAGCTTGAAAACCACGGGTCTAAATATTTGTAAAATAACGAATAACTTATTAATTTTTATATTGGGAAATATAGAATACGAGCGGAAATAAAAACATGCAGACAATGCGGACATTAAACCTCCAAGTAATGTGGACTGGCCTGGTGAAATTACAAATTCAAGTATAAAGGGTTCCCTCCCCCCCCCCTCCTCCCCCCCACTTCAACCTTCTTCGCAATTGTTTCAATCACCTCTCTCTCTCTATTTCTCATCCCCAAGAAACAACCAAACCAAGGGGCGTCAGTTTGAGATTGAGTGCAGAGGAACAAACAGCCTCAGGGTCATCAAACCCAATCATTATTGCTGTTTTAAGAACAATCTCAAAAACAAGAGTTCAAAAAGCTGGTTGCTATAAAGGGGATACTATTCTCATATTAAATTAATTCAAGAGTTGCTGGGAAACGAACCACAATACTTTCATTTCACATGGTCCAAGGTGTTATACTTTCACTATACTAAATTCTAGGGTCATGAGGAGGTCAAAGTTTGTATCTTGGCCGGGTACACTAGGAGTGGCTATCCATTTGGAATGTACAGTTTAAACTTTCCTAATCTCAACAATAATGTGGTTGCACTTACTCTAAACAGGGGGTTTTCAACCTGCACTACCACTAATCCTCTTTCCACGACGCGCACGCGCGCGCGCACACACATACCCCAACCCTTCAAGGCCACGCGGCTCTCGTCCAGGTGATGCAAGTGCAACAAATCTACACACATGACAACTGGTCTGTCACCGTCTGATGGGTCTACTGTTTAGAATTGAATGCA
The DNA here is from genome assembly GCA_902151455.1 of Timema bartmani. Taxonomy (NCBI): domain Eukaryota; kingdom Metazoa; phylum Arthropoda; class Insecta; order Phasmatodea; family Timematidae; genus Timema; species Timema bartmani. The sequence continues at coordinate 122,769 of CABFWB010000663.1, read as the reverse complement.
GAGGAATAAAGCTTCATAGTTGTCAAAACCAGTGATAATCTCAAACAATTTTACAGCCAGGTTTGTATCCCGCGTGACATATGCAACAAGCCAATGCAACATCACCTTATAATAATAATAATAATAACAATTTGTAAGGCCTAGAAATTCTCACCAAGTACTGAGCTATTGTGCTGAGTACGACTGTTCATACTCTTATGAGTACTCGCACTCTAATCACTCTCAATCAAAACATGACCTCTTAGTCTCAAATATCTCCCCCCACCCCTCCCCCACCTTTACCCTGGAGAATGGAGACCAACAGAATTGAAAGCTAGTTTTTGTGTAATTTTCTCATTTCAACGAGTGCTTTGCTCCGTTACTTTTTGTGTGTTTTAGGGGGGGTGGGATAGAATTTATTTGGAGCCAGGGAATTAAAACAACTGAAACGGAAGACGCGATCCAATGTTTCATTGACATGTGCACCTTTTAGCCATAATAGCAATTCTAAAAGTAGTTCTACCCACGAACAATGGACAATGGTTATAAACTGTCGTAGAATTTTGTTTGTTTGATTCGTTTTGAGGAGTGTCAACGGAGGACGCCCTTTTATGTCGTCATATTGGGTGATTTAGAGCGATACTGGATGGTACTCTGCCCAAAGTTGAGCAATCTTCTTTTTCCTGATCACTAGACCTAAGTAACACCTGGATTTTATAGTTACCATAATTTTGGTCAGTTTATTTGGTTGTGGATCAAGTGATGATTTAGAGTAGTATAATAAGTATAGTAATAATATAGTAAAATAATTATTGTCAGTTATACTTGTATTTAAGAAATGCATATTCATATTACATTTAGTTTGTTTTATCTAATAATTAATTTTATTGCTAAACAATTATCACAAAAAATTACTTTGGTTCATTCATGAGCCAAACAAATCTATGTTCGTGGGAGAGTCACACAAGCCCCATACATCTCAATTACTTGTTAGTTACATTGATGTATTTACTTGTTTGTTTGTCTGTTTGTTGGTGTGCTCATGTGTAAATTGAACAAGTCGTAAAAAATAAATAAATAAGAAATGTTTGTGAAATAAAGACTAGGATCTATATTTTACCCGAATTAGGCCTGCTAAGTAAATTTGGGCTTGTCCCTCAGTCCCTGTACCTTGTCGGCCTTTCATACAGAACAAAATAATTGGCATGGTCCGTTAGCTATAAGAGGCTAAGAACCACTGAATTAGTGGAACCTTTATTTAATCGTAGGCGATGTATTTATTGATTTTTGTGTGTATGTCCTACATTTCTTGCAGAAGGTACAGTGCTTGCCCTAGGTCTTGTAAGTCCACCGTTTAGAAAGTGAACGTTAACTACTCCAAGCTCTTTGTGTGTCCAATGTGTGTCTGGAGGTACTTGTTGTCCTAGGTCCTGTAAGTCCAGTGTTTATAAAGTGCACGTTAACTACTCCAAGCTCTTTGTGTGTCCAATGTGTGTCTGAAGGTACTTGTTGCCCTAGGTCCTGTAAGTCCAGTGTTTAGAAAGTGCACGTAAACTACTCCAAGCTCTTTGTGTGTCCAATGTGTGTCTGAAGGTACTTGTTGCCCTAGGTCCTGTAAGTCCAGTGTTTAGAAAGTGCACGTAAACTACTCCAAGCTCTTTGTGTGTCCAATGTGTGTCTGAAGGTACTTGTTGCCCTAGGTCCTGTAAGTCCAGTGTTTAGAAAGTGCACGTAAACTACTCCAAGCTCTTTGTGTGTCCAATGTGTGTCTGAAGGTACTTGTTGCCCTAGGTCCTGTAAGTCCAGTGTTTAGAAAGTGCACGTAAACTACTCCAAGCTCTTTGTGTGTCCAATGTGTGTCTGAAGGTACTTGTTGCCCTAGGTCCTGTAAGTCCAGTGTTTAGAAAGTGCACGTAAACTACTCCAAGCTCTTTGTGTGTCCAATGTGTGTCTGAAGGTACTTGTTGCCCTAGGTCCTGTAAGTCCAGTGTTTAGAAAGTGCACGTAAACTACTCCAAGCTCTTTGTGTGTCCAATGTGTGTCTGAAGGTACTTGTTGCCCTAGGTCCTGTAAGTCCAGTGTTTAGAAAGTGCACGTAAACTACTCCAAGCTCTTTGTGTGTCCAATGTGTGTCTGAAGGTACTTGTTGCCCTAGGTCCTGTAAGTCCAGTGTTTAGAAAGTGCACGTAAACTACTCCAAGCTCTTTGTGTGTCCAATGTGTGTCTGAAGGTACTTGTTGCCCTAGGTCCTGTAAGTCCAGTGTTTAGAAAGTGCACGTAAACTACTCCAAGCTCTTTGTGTGTCCAATGTGTGTCTGAAGGTACTTGTTGCCCTAGGTCCTGTAAGTCCAGTGTTTAGAAAGTGCACGTTAACCCACCAAGCTCTTTGTGTGTCCAATGTGTGTCTGAAGGTACTTGTTGCCCTAGGTCTTGTAGTCCAGTGTTTAGAAAGTGCACGTTAACCCACCAAGCTCTTTGCGTGTCCAATGTGTGTCTGAAGGTACTTGTTGCCCTAGGTCCTGTAAGTCCAGTATTTAGAAAGTGCACGTTAACCCACCAAGCTTTTTGCGGCGCTGCCAGAGATGTAGATTTTTCCATACATACTCCAGCAGTTCGTCTCTTTCAACCCAGTTTAGTCCCAATTTCCTTTCCTCTCGTGTTTATCACATTTTGTTCCTCTGTTACAGTGGAAAAACGAAATATTCCCATCTGTCGCACAGGCTTAAGAAAATAAAAAAAACCCACAAAGAAACCTGATGAAACCGCGAAGGCGTAAAGCACAAATTGGCGGATAAAATATATATTTGAGGGAACACATTTCCACATTTAAAAGAAAGCGAGAGAGAATATATTCATATTGGAAGGCTTAGAGTTTTCTAACAAGTGGAGCGTGTAAAATGGAAGAAGAGGATAAAAATAAATGTTTGGGATAGGAAAATAAATGATAAAGCAACTGCAAGAGGGAGAAAAAAAATTGGCAATACAAATGGTGGCTGCCACGAACGCTTTTGGTTTTAATTGGTTCGGGAGGAAATTGGTTGAATGTTCACTTGATTTCTTTTCTTTCTCTTCCTCGGTTCCACAGATCTTTAAGACGGTTTTGTGTCCTTGATCCTTTCCTATAAACTCCCTTTACCGTCCACTTTCCCTTCTCCTTATTTATCTCACCTATTTCCCTCCTCCCTTCCCAACTTTCTGTGATCCCAACAGGACCCTTCAGACTTCACTTTTCCACCAATCCGCATCTCTCCCAGGACTGCGGAATACTACATACCTGCCTGGAAAATGTGTATTTAATTTTTTTTTAGTAAGTTTTAATTCTTAAAGGTAGTTGTGTAAATAGCTATACATCTTAATGTTCTTTCGGGACATCAGTACCTTGCATTAACCTGACGGCACAGGATGAGAATGACACAGATAAAGTAAATGCCTCAGAATTACCCTGGCGAGAGTATTAAAAACCATACAGCATAAAGAAAAAACCACCTTTAGTGCTTACGGCATGGGTTCCAATCCAGATCTGCCAGATCTCAATCGAACACGTTAGAACTGAGATAGCTTTTCTAGTTTTTATGTACTTGATGGGTTCATTCCATGCATTCTCCTTGCAGGGAATACCTACAAAGATGCTTTCAGAAACTTTATAAGATCTACTAACAGATAACTATTAACTATCAGAGGTAACTTAACTGTTTACTATCACAGATAGCTATTTCTAATCACAGATAATTATATACTAATCACAAATAGCTATTTACTAATCACGAATAACTATTTACTAATACAGATAGCTGTTTCTAATCACAGATAACTGTTTACTATCACGGATAATTACCACAAATAGCAATTTACTATCACAGATACCTACAGTTCCTTGAGAACTATTTACTAGCTCTCAGTTAATCTGTACATTAGCTTCACGGGCAGAACCAGCTCACTCCTGTGGGAAATCAGGGAAGATTTCATTTCGGGGCTAGTTTACCTGGTTTCGGGGACATTTCAGTGGGCATAGGCCTAGCCGGATGTCGTTTGATTTCCCGAGAGATACTTCCGACTGCTCTCCATTAAAATAGGATCGTTACAAGATAAGAGATAAACACCTTCTAAAACAACAAACCCTTTTAATATAATCTTATTTACGACTTGCCGGAATGAACGGGCGGCTACCAGTAAAACAAGACTCTGATTAGAGGTCGGGGGCCCCAGGCTGGTGGACTATGGTTCCAGGCCAGGTGGGGCCTTGCTGGGGGACTCTGGTTCCAGGCCAGGGGGTGCCTTGCTGGGGGACTCTGATTCCAGGCCATGGGGTGCCTTGCTGGGGAACTCTAGTTTCAGGCCAGGGAGTTCCTTGCTGTGGGACTCTGATTCCAGGCCAGGGGGTGTCTTGCTGGGGGACTCTGGTTCCAGGCCAGGGAGTTCCTTGCTGGGAGACTCTGGTTCCAGGCCAGGGAGTTCCTTGCTGGAGGACTCTGGTTCCAGGCCAGGGGGTGCCTTGCTGGGGGACTCTGGTTCCAGGCTGGGAATTCTGACTCGATCCAAGCAATGTGTCAACAGTCTTGTGTGTGTGCGATGGATGCTGGTGGTGTTCAGATATAGTCCTCAGGTGTTTAAAAAGTACACTGCCAAACAACAATAAATTTCAAACTTAAAAGAAATGACATCTTTAAAATAGTTATCACAGTTCCCACTACAACCCATAGCTTGTCGGCGTCAGTTTGGATCATATTTTTTGCAGATGAGATATGTGCTTGTGAAATGTTTTCTTCTCGGAGACAATAAGCTCTCGCTCCTAGCTCCTCGCTCCTTGCTCCGTCACAGTCCTCACTCGTATTTTCTCCCCTCTTCACAACCAGGAACATGTCCATTCTCCACCACAAGGAACTGCAGACTATCCATGACACAAAGCAATAATGTTTGCTAGGGAATGCTATGAGTTATGACCAGCAGGTTTTATATCTTCATTGCAAGCAAATGTGCATTATCTGCCTGTGTAGCACACGACAATCAGTTATAATTTATCTAAGGGAAAATTCTTGTCCACAGTTTTGTGCTATACACGAAACTAGTTTGTTTGACCTTTTAATTGAAGCATATTTTTAAAACAAAATAAAACATAGTCCCCTTCAGTGAGTCATATTATGCTAGTTAGAATTATTGTCAATATGATATTTATTGTAATTACTAGTAGACCGTGTATTGATTTAAATTAATAATGCTTATCCATTATTTATTGCATGTAAAGAAAGACCTTGGTGGTTCCCGTGGCACGCACAGAGCCTCAGTGCGAATAGTAACTTGACTGACAACGTAGTCCTCTCCTCTCACCCCTAGTCTAAAACCTGACTCTAGTTCCCCTGGAAGGAGTTAGTCCGTGGGGGGTCGCTGAACTGATTGAATGCCACGCTCACAAAGACTCAGCTTTGTGTTCTTTTTGGCTTTACCTTTACACTTTATCTGGTTACACCGCCGCTTCCTTGTTCCCTTTATTCTGCCTGTATTTACCTTTCTATTTGTGCTTTATCTCTGGTATCATTCCACTCTTTGAATACCATTTCCTCCCTTTGTATTTCTCATACATTGTCTCATACTCCCGCGCTTTCATCTGTTTCCGTGTATAGGAAACCTCAATTCTAGGTCCTATGGTTTCATCCCATGTTCAAAGATTATGTGATTAGTATGCCTAGAATGTCACTGTTTTAGGTTAAGTTTATTTCCAGAGCGAGTGATGAAATAATCGTGTGCTTTAAATTACAATTAAAACTGCTAAGTAATTCCTAATTATGTGATCGACTAATTGAATTGGTCCCCAACGTCTTAAAGCTTAGTGTCCCGGAAGTAAGTTTCTTCCAAATGTTCAGCCTCCTCCCCTCTCTTCCCCCTCCCTATATGTCAGTCTCCCCAGTGAAATGGAAGTCTTGAGAGTGAGGAACAATGCTCGGACAGAAGTAGTTCCTCCTCCCGCACATGGAATCAATAAACTCGGCCGGAATCTTGAAACCTTTCTTGTGTTCGCACCATCCCCTCCCCTTCTAGATATAGTTTGGAGGTTGTCAATAGATGGAGCCGTCCGTGTCTGTTTAATGTCAGACTAAAGTTCCCTTATCTCACCCTAGTGGTTAACCACCAAACGTCTTCTTCTCCGTGCTCTTTATTTCCTCTTGTTGCGGGCTTTCTTTCATTTAGGTTCCTCTTGTTGTAAACTAACGCCAACGTATGGATATTCCTTCTTGTATAGCTCAGTGCAGTCACTCAGGGCTAAGCCCGAGAGGAGCGTCCCTCGTCCAAGTCAGTCGGGCTCACAAGGACCCCGGTCAGCGAACCTCTCTTGCATGCTTAAAGTTATATCCCCCGTAGTTTGTTGAACCATATAAATATTTATTTTTATTCACGTAAAACCTAGTTATATCTCTAGCTATATAAAACGTATAATCCGTTGACCCTAAACGTAGCAGTCTTACCTTGATGGATTATAATATGGCCCTGTCCCATCAACTTCGTCATTGTGGAACTGTGCAAAGTAAGGTTGCTTGCTACATATATGTACACACACACACACACAGATATATGTATGTGTGTGTATTTTTCCTCGATATCCAAGTAACTCTTAATACGTATTAAATGAAGTCAAAGCGTATTTCTTCTTTTATTTTAAAACTCAATGGCATAAAAAAAATTGACCACTTTTATTGTTTTCTCTTCTTTTACTCCATTCCATTATTTTAGATTCTCCCCTACCACTACATTCTCCTCATGCGCCCACATCCCATCGTAACACATCTATACCTCGTGAATTCTTCGTCTTCTTTTTCTATAAAAATGTAATTTGAGACTCCACGCGTTACTTTTATATATATAAAAAAAACTTTTGTAAAAAAATACCCCTGGGGACATTTGCGAGATCCCCCACCCCGCTTATTCCCGCGCTTCGGTCCTGGGTTTCATTGTTCGATTATCAACATCTTCAAAGCGACTCTAACTTATATCAGTTTGAACGTAATTAGTTTTTAGTCTATGCTAGGAGCGTACCCAAATTATGCATAATTTTCATGACTATATTTTACTGATGTTAAGTAGAAAGTGAAATAGGAATGTATTCTTACTTTATTTTGATGGAACAATTCAGTCTGGTGTGTGTGTGTGTGTGTGTGTCTATATATATATATATATATATATATACACACACTAGTCTATATTAGTGCAAAAGTGTAATAAGTACAGATTAATTATATTAATATTTCTTTATAGGCCTACCAAACATACACCCGCCCTTAAAAGAATATGCATTTAATTGATTTTTATAATTCAAACAAGAATGGATTTTATTTAGTCAAACGTACAAAAATAGGTTGGGTTTTTTTCTAGCCGCCTGGGTCACCCGTAATAAAGTGCAGTCCAATTTTAATAGAAAATTCAATTTTTTTTTGTGTTCACATTAATAATATTTCACTCTATTATTCGGTTTATTTTACGGGTATTGATAGTATATATAAAAAGTGACAGCTAAAAATACCTTGACCAGACGTACGAATACATGAGAGTCGTCTAGTAGCTTTCCTAGTTGTCAGATAAGGGTACGGCCAGGTTAGGCGAGCGACTAAAATATAAAATAGAACACATTGGTTGTAATGAGAGGTGGCCAGACTGGAGCGAGCGCTCGACCCGGTACAGTCTAGTTTACAGGCGCTAGGCAATATTATTGTATGTTGGTTCATTGAGTGCTAGGAAAACTTCTCATTTTGACATTTTTATTAATATCGATAGGTTTAGCATACTTGCTACTAACGGCCTAATTTAATTGGTAAGATCATAAACCATACCTATATATATAAAAATAACCTTTAGCACGGATAAAGGATGGGAAAAACACAACAATAAATCATTTGTCAAAAACCACCCTCAGTTCACTGAGCCAAGATTCGAACCTTTGCCTCCTCGTCAACAACTATTGAGAGTATCTGCTAATCACGCGCTCGCTCGCCAGTTTGTCCATGTAGTCCCGCGCTCGCACGCTTGTCAGTCTGGCCGAACCCTAAGGCTCTTCCTATGAAAATTGGACTGCAATTGGAAGCATTCTTAGGAAACTTATCTCAGCAATTCTTCTGAATCGTGATGAGAAAAGTATTCACTCGCAAAACTATTTGGTATTAAATGATAATCATATAAGATGTAAAATCTTGGGACACGAGTGAATACCGCGGTACAAGACAATTTTGTGTACCATATATTCGACAGCCCTGCTCTAAGATAGCTCGGAGATAACAATGCAAGCTGTATGAGACTTGTCATTAATTCAGCGGCAGCAGGTCTGCACGCTTCTATAGGCAAGGATGGGGAACATGCGATGTGGCCTTTCGTGATGTCCGGTGCGGCCTTTTAACATATTCTAGCAATTATATCCTTCAGCGTTTATAAATTATACATTTTCAAACTCAAATTGTATTCCTACAATACAATATAATAAAATGAAGTGTTCTACAAACTGTTTTGTTTATAGAGCTCCATTCTTGAGTGATTTTTTAAATTCTTAATACATGTAATATAATAATTTTAAGCATATATATCTACGGTTGAATTTTAAAATAAGCCAAGATTAATGGAGAACAAACTCTAGAAACAGTAAAAAAATTGTTTCGTTCAAATATTTTATTATTTTTAAATATATATATATATATATTCAAATGATCTTCTTTGAATATATATACAAAACAATTGAAACTTGTCCTTGTTGAATAAAAATGAGAACAAAATACTTTAAATAATCTCTCCTTTATTGGTTTCTAAAAATACATTACCTACTATTTAGGTAAGGTTTGTATTTATAATTTAGCATAAATTACTATACATGAGGAATGTGGCCCTATGTGGAATCCATGAAGTGTGGCCTTCCACTCTCGGAAGGTTCCCCACACCTGGTATAGCCCATCTACGTTGGGAATGTATGTAAGTGAAAGTAGTTATCAGAAGGTTCTTTATTGCAAACACTGGCTGAAAGTAACTAACCTCAACAAATTTGGAAATAATTATTATTCGCTTAGTAATACGATATTATCAATAAAAAGTGTTATCAAACTATTCTTATAATACTTCCAACCAATGTTTACTATAGTAAAAACCTTCTGATAGTTGTCACATACCAACGCTCCCACCGTAGATGAGCTATAGGTTGCATCTGGTATTGAATAAAGTGGAAATAACTCATCATCTGCCAGTAGACAGACTTTTAACAACGAGTCACCTAAATTTCAGTGGCCGAGTCATTTATTTATATCTAGGTCATCCACGTAAGCCCACACATTTTAAAACTCGTTACATAATTGATTTTTTTGTTAATGAATCCTCCCCCAGTCGAAATAATGAACACAAATTACTTTCAAATGTATGTTCAATTTAAAACGTTTCAGCTTTGTAATTATCAATGCAAACGATCTCACTCTTTAATTTAGTTAATTATTGAAAGCGAAAAGTTTTTTTCAGCCAAGCAAGTCGTTAACAGGTCGCGTTAGCTGATGTCAAAAATATAAATAATCGCTGCTACAACCAATGATAGCTAAACTGTGAAACTTGATTGGTCATCCATCTCCTGGCCTATTTACCAATAGGATCAACACACAATAAAAATATATTAGTATCCCTGAATAAAACGGGTATCTCACAAAATTAATAATTATCTCTGGAATTGTTTTAATCTTTGTAGTTTGGATTAATATGTCGGGAAATCTAACTAAGTTTTGTTAGTAATACTATTTTAACTTTGTAGCTAGATCTATATTAATACAACCATTGTAATTGTGTTATTATTTTCTCATATATGTGATCGGTGGAGGTTAAAGCCCAAATTTTGGTCACAACAGACAGGAATCGAACCCGATCCCATTCCATGTTGTCTGTGTTACTGATCCGCGCTGCTCCCCCTATGTACCGTAGAGGGAAAGAAGGAATTCGTTGCAGGTATTTTAGAATGGGGGGAGGGGGGCGCCTCAGCCCATAAATCACTAGTCATGTACTTAACACCGACGAGAATATCCGTAGTGGGTTTAACTCAGGGGAGGGTTATTGCGAGAGGTTTAAAGCACTGCAGGGGTGGCCATATTGGTGCCATAAAAACAGTCCTTGTATCGAGACACAGCACAATAGTCAAGTATAACACTATAGAACAGCCTTCATGAATGTTCGCACTTGCCAGAAGGAATCAAACTGGGAGAAATGACACTAGGTCAACCATAGAGTATCGCATTTCAATTCATTCACAGGACTGTGCGCCCACCATGCTAGACCGTGTCCGTGAGAAATCACTTTTGAAACAATCCAAGACGACACAGTTGGAGCACAGTCAGTGCACACGGTCCTGTGAGCTGGAATTAAACAACTGTCCTTCAAGGTCGCTCACATGGGAATTACCTGTTTGAGATTGTTTCCAACATGACACAGCCAGGACATAGTCCTGTGAGTGTGAATCTAACCTTATAGTCCTTGTTTAAAAGGATGGAATACAACTTTAACAAGGCTAGATGTGTTGGGAAATACATGAATCATCTGTATCTGCAGAGATACTGAATACAAATGCTAGGAACCCTGACTAGTACTCGAGCAAAGCCGAGTATTTATACGTGTTCTTGGACACCACGTGATGCTTGGTGAGAAATCTCTTTGAAGTTAAACCCTCCAGCTCAGTCAACAGAGCGTGTTACTAGTATTATAAAGGCCGAGATAGATTCCTGGTAGGGACAAACAGTTATCATTTTAAGTCGGGGTTGGTTTCCTTTCATTTAATTGTAGATTAATGTCCAGGTTTCTTGCTATGCTTGTCCTAAAATATTTCAGGTTAAGTTTCCAACTTGACACACCTTGTATACTCCTATGTTTGTATTGAAAAACTCAATAATATGGTCGTGTCGCAGTGCACTGATAATAAGAGAGAAAAATCAGGAAAAATTTCCTTCATTAAATATGGTTCAAACATATTCGTATTTTGATTGTAATTATAAATTTATAATCCATCCCGATTTGTTAAGCCCCCTACCATTTACATCTTTATTAGCAAATGATTTAACACGCTTCCTACTCACTATTAAATGCTAGCTATTTACATATAGATTTTTAAAAAAATCTTATATTAAGATAAAACTGTCAGAATTGAAATCATAGCTGTACTTTGCATTTGGGTACAATGCTTATAAATACACACCGTGAGAGAAAATAGCAGAGTAATACTTCTAAATTGGGTGTGCGATGGACTGCGGTGTGAAATCACCAGGAGCAATTGAAATAAATCGAGGTTTATAAATAAACGCCGTTGGATAACATAGAAAGGCAATACTTCTAGCATGGCTGTGCAACGGATTGCGATGTAGAATAACCAGGGTCAGTGGAAGGAAATAAAGGCACTTTTACAAATAAACTCCGTTGGATAAAATAGCAGGGCAATACTTCTAGCATGAATGTGCAACGGGTTGTGATATCGAATCCCCAGGGGCAATGGAAATGAATGTGGTTTTACAAAGAAACGCCGTTGGATAAAATAGCAGGGCAATACTTCTAGCATGAGTGTGCAGCGGATTGCGGCATTGAATTACCAGGGGCAATGACATACATTTACCTTCGAGAGATTATGGTTCAGATCTCGATGAATTTGAAATCTATTCATTTAATTACAAGGTATTTGGAGCTGAATATCTATACGAGTCACCATATTGATTAACCATTCATGACGATGAAAACATGAATCTAGATATAGCAACCATGACATTGAGGACATGGCTTTATATTTAACAACCATGACAGTAAGGACTATGTGGGGACCGAACTTCATTTCAGGTTTGTTTAATTCTGGCGTGCTAAGGGGTGATTTCCGTGAAAATAACTCTTCACGAGGGGCTGGTGCTAGCACACAAAAAGGGGAGTGGAGAGGAATAGAGAAGTGGACAGTTACATTGACAGTCCCATTGGGAGGGGGTGGATGGGAGATGCAGAGGGTTGGTTGAGTGGGTGCACTTCCAGTGCCTAGCACACAGTGCTACCAACACAATCATTTTCAACACACTTCCCTACTTTGGACAAACCGCGTATCACATAGTTGACAGATGCTAGGGGGCTGTTTCTATTTTATGTTATAGCTGTCCTAGTTTAACCCTAGGTTCTAGAAATCCTGGTTAAATCTTAGGTATAAGGGACCCTGGTTTAATAACAGGTGATAAATATGCTGGTTCTCTCCTAGGTATAAGGGACCCTGGTTTAATAACAGGTGATAGAGACGCTGGTTCTATTCTAGGTGATAGAGACCCTGGTTTAATAACAGGTGATAAAGATGCTGGTTCTATTCTAGGTGATAGGGACCCTGGTTTAATACCAAGTCGAGCTACCCAGGTACTAGAGTTGGATGATTGGTCAGAATTGTAGCTTTCCTAAACTAAGTTAGTCTGTAAATCATATTTACGAAACAACGATATGTTTAGAAAGATAAATCCTCCTCCAACTTTTATCCATGTAATGTCTGATTCTGGTATGTTGGTACCCCTGACCATGTTTGTGACGCCATTCAGGGATGTGTGGAGGGCGTGTGAGGGAGAGATAACAAAATGAGATTATTTTCCCTGCATTTGGTTGGTATGAGTGTGTGACGGGGTGAAAGAAAACTTTATGTCTGATTGGCCGCTGGATAGCTTTGTCTCTTGGTTTGATGTAGTAGCGGGATTTGTACGTTCTTGATAACGGTTGTTAGAGGTTTTCACAATCGTTCCTCCCAATCCGACCCCGATAATATTGCTGGCAGATGTTTTGTGCTCCAAGATTTGTGATGTGATACAATGAATTATCATTATAAAGTTATAGCATTACTTTATTTGTTAACTATGAATTTTTTAAAATCCATTTAGATATGTATTTTTCAATTCGCCGTTATTGATGTGTCCTGTACAGTTGAAATTATGAAGTAACTTCAATTACTAAGCCCTTAAATACATCGACAGATGCGTTAAAAAAATGTAGTCTCATTGATCAAGTTTATGTTTATGTGGATTCTACGATATTAATTATTACTATGTATTATCGATGTAGTTGTTAACTATCACTACCATGGCATAGGGGTCAAAATATTCCCCTTATAACGACAACATACGATGCGTGTATCCAGTATTAAGAATGTATGCCCTATGTTAAGTTATTTTATAACATATGCAGCTGAAATAACTCTCCAATTAGTTAAATCCGATTAAGTCAAAAGATAGTTTTGTTAAAGTGTTAAAGATTAATCAACAGAGGAAATAAACAGATTACATGTATTTCTGATCACATATTTTGTTGATCTTCCTGTCAATTGACTGACATCTAATTATCTCATTTTGAATTCCAGTATTATGATCTACGTGTTATAATATGTTGTAGCAGAGCTGCATAGCATCAGGCACAGTATCACATGTTGTATGCTGTGTATCGAGGCTTCTTAGCACCAGGGACAGTATCACATGTTGTATGTTGTGTTGCAGGGCTGCCTAGCACCAGAGACAGTATCACATGTTGTATGTTGTGTTTCGAGGCTTCTTAGCACCAGGGACAGTATCACATGTTTTATGTTGTGTTGTAGAGCTGCCTAGCACCAGGGACAGTATCACATGTTGTATGTTGTGTTGCAGGGCTGCCTAGCACCAGGGACAGTATCACATGTTGTATGTTGTGTTACAGGGCTGCCTAGCACCAGGGACAGTATCACACATCCTGTCCACGTGTATGAGGGAGACGATGCTCTCATCACATGTGTTGTGCGGGACGTGGGAGACAACAATATCATGTGGAAGAAGGAAGACAGAGAGAGACACATCATGAGGGTGTTGACAGCGGATGAGACCAGGGTTACCTCTGACAAGAGATTCGACGTGTTGCACGATGGTGGTGAGTAGTCGACAAGCTGGTTGTTTATGTGATTTTCCATTCTCTCTCCAGGCGGATGCTAGTGCATTTACATCTTATTGATTTTACCATAGGGTAGTCATTTACTGTCACTGATCGTCATTTCTGGCACTAGAGTACGTCTTCTATAATCTCCAGTTCATATTTCCAGTTTCAGCGGCCGCACATTTCTCTCTGATAGTGAAATTCGAACAATTTGTTGGCGGTTGGTTATAAAATGACTTCTTACCAATCCAAAAAGTAAGGACTAGAACCATCCAATATAATATTACAGCTTATTTTTAAATCGTTTTAGACCCTGTCCTTCTGAGTTTGCTACCGTCACAATCCTCTAGTACAGTCTGGTCAGGTAAAATATTTCCCCCGTAAACAATCAATCAAGAGTGCAGTACGAGAATATTGAACCTCTGCCCCAAACAAGACTCAAACCCAGAGCTGTTGGAAGCTATCACTCTTGCTTGTAACTGAACCCCAAGGAAAATGAGACTTGTTTAATAAACCAGAAATATATTATATTATACCTCCCATTAGATATGGATAGTGGGTGGTAAGTTGACAGTTGGACTATACCGAGTCACATATCTCCACCCTGACATCGATTCCTGTAATGACCGCGAAGTATCAGAGAGCCAATTTGCCGGAAGGCAATACGAGCCAATGAAGGAAGGAGGACTGCGGCTAAAATTATATATATATTATCTCTATATCCCCTCTCCCCCCTCCCTTCAAGTAGCTTCGAAACTCTCTGGTTAGATCGGTCTGTTGAAAGGGATTGAGGACCTCGTCCTTTTTGAGGAAAGAATAGAATATCCCCACGGAAGGCAGCATAGACACATTTTTGAATGAAGGACGGAATAAATAAATAGATTGATATCGTTCGTTACCTCTTTGAGGTTTTAGGTTGTGCTGAGTTACATTTAACTGATATCGGCCCTCATACCCGGCCGAGCTGTATCAATACTGGTTAGTGGCTATCCCTTTAAATTGACTTTTTGTATGATCCAGGTAAAATAATGGTGGAAGGAGGGGGGGGGGATTGGAAGGAGAACTAAATTACAGCCACTTGACTATTAAATCAAACTGTTGGGTATTTCTAACGATCCTCTTCTTGTTCGAGCAATGAATGGAAGATATAGAGTTTATATTTGTTGCTGCTTTTATTGAGAGAGCATTTAGTGCTGCCAGCCAATATATTAGGTACTATGCCATTACTGGCTAACAGACACTCAACATATTCAACCAGCACTAGCATGGAGGGTCAATGGAAAACCACATAGTGAAAATCAAGCCCCATTTCATGGAAGCAAAATCAAAGTCAGGTGCGCCAATCGGTCAACTAGCCTACTGCTGCTAGACTAGGGTTGTCTTCTTATCTATGAAGCTACCAGCTGATTGATCGGGAACACACCTGCGCGTCTGTTCCGTCACCGTAGCATAGTTCCCAGAGGGTCCCTGGCTACTTTCCAGGTACTGACTGCCCTGGTTCCTTTTCAGGTTTTGAGGACCCTGGTTCCATCCCATGTACTAGGGACTCTGCTCTATCTTCTAAAGTTGATTAAGTAGTTCTGATATTATAGATTAAGTTAGTTTCTAAGTCGTGTAGAGAACTATTCAGCATTAAATACTCCCAATATAAAATGTATAAAAGTGTGTCAAAGTTGGTACTAATGTGTGTCTCTATTCCTCACAGTTCCCTCGGACGAATCCATGATTTCAGGCAAGTGTTTGTTTACTCTTTACAGCACTCACCCCTAACATAGTTATTTAGTGCTAGTGCTTACTAACACTATTACAGTAGCACTAACAGTTCTTCTATTGAATACTTGACTAATGGGACCTTATCCTCCTCACACTACTGAAAAGAGCAGCTTTGAAGCTTCAAAACCACTTAAATATTCCGAAATTATCTCATAATGTACTGTTGCACCTAATTTTTTAAAACCATTTATTTGTTTAAAGGAATCTGATCCCTTAGCTCAGTCGGTAGCACGTATGTCTAACAAACCACTTTTTAAATAACGCGGGATTTCTGGAGGTTTACAACGCGTCGCGCCACTTCGTTAGTTTCCCCACTTAAATAACAAAAATAACATGAGATAAAACAGCCTTGCATCCAAGGTCACTCTTGTGACATTCAGGAGATTCGGGTGGTTTGTAAATGTAGATTTGTACCGTCAACATGAGAATGTGATTATTCAAGAAACATTGATATATATATAAGGCCTTTATTTGTCGCGCTTCGTCTCAATACTCATTCAGACTATCCGCATTGTTCCACAAATTGATTAGGAATTAATAACGTAGACTTTAGAGGAAATGTACTTGTGTTTGCGTGGAAGGAAATGATGAAACCGTTCGGGTGGATTCACCCTAATTATATAAGATTCTAACTTCGATCTACCGCCATCGGCAGTCCAGTATAATGCGAGAATGACGCCTTAAGAGTCCAGGGATGACGAACCTGCGGCCTTTTGAGGTGTTCGGTGGGCCTTTTCGAACTTTGTTTTTTGTCATTGATATATCTTCATTTTTTAAAAACTATACATTCTCCAACACCATGTACAGTATTTTAATATTTTTTAGTACTGCGGCTTACTACCCGGATTATACGTTTATGTATTAGTTACGCTAATCGGTTTTAGGAATTAGGAAGGTTATATTTCTAGGAAGTTTACCCACACTTACGTGTAGAAAGAGAGAGAGAGAGAAAGAGAGTAGAAAACCATTTTTGTAAAAACCACCCTCACAACATCCGACCGAGATTCGAACCTATATCTCCCCTTCATCGGCAGTCCAATTTATTGCCAGAGTAGCGTCATAGACCATGCAGCCACCGGTCACAATTTTAATTAATTACAAATTAAAATCGTTATTTTTAAAACACAATGTTAAAAATGATAGCCGCTATTATCGATCTAGCTATCTATGTCATAGTTTGACCCAATTTACTGTACATGTAGTGTGCGATGCGGCCTTATGAGGAATCCTTGAAGCAACATGCGGCCTTCCAATAACAAAAAGGTTCCGTCCTTAGATCATTTGGTCACTGAAGAAGTTAAATACGTGTCTAATATTCATACAAATGAAATGAATGTTGTTACCATATTATCACACATACATAACACCATGCTTCAACGTTGCTATTTTAGGTGTGTTCTATTTTGACTCAGTGCATTCTCGTGCTTCAACAACCTGAGATCCTCTACTTGGTTTTATTTTGCAAGACATTAAAAAAATCTAAAAGAAGATACTTTCATATACTGAGATATATACAGTTTTGATTATATTTGAACTTCATCGTGATAACAAAATATGTAAAATAGGTTTGCCCTGTTCGGCTATTGTTCTGTATTTATGTGTTACCGTCCAAACCCGATTCCAGGACAAACTATATCGGACTAGGCTGAATTGATACATCCTAAGAGCCTCAGGGTGTGCTAGTTAAGCCTAGTCTAAATCCGTTAATCCTGATATTGTGGCCTAGTTCATAGGATAAATTAGTATAGCCTACAATTTTACTAGGCCAAACCAGGATTAGGTTAGGTTATGTTAGGTTAGGTTATCTGACAACATTTGAGCGCGAACTGTGAATGACGAAACCTGTCCAAGGTCGATTCACAGTATTGGTTAAGAAGAATGAAAACGAGTACTGCCTAAAAACATAAGGCTATATCGGTTTATCCTACAAGCGGCAGGATGTATCCATTCGGCCAAGTCCGAACTAGTTTGTCCTGGAATCGGGTTTGGACTGTAACATATGCATGTTAACACTCTACGTGTCACAAATCAAAACGAATGGCAGATGTTTCTTTATTAACTTCGTTCATTTTCAGGAAGTATGCCTTATGAAAATTAATTACTGACCTCCCGCTCGCTAAGCTGTTATGAATAAAAAAAAATCATATTTAACATAATACATCTAGGGGATTATACGTTCAAAAGATTTTAAACCCACTCATTTCAAATATTTAATTTTTTATTACAACATTTTGTTATTATTAATTTCAGAACTAAAAAGTTATTTCTCTTCAAATTATAAATTTGTGTGATAAAATTTTGAAGTCGATTGAAACTTTTTGGGTCTATTTTTCCCTCTTAAACATCATAAAAAGTTTTTTGGCAATAGAATTTTAAAAAAAAATAAGCCAGTTCTCGTCAAGTTAGAAGTTCTACACAACAGATAGTTTAGCAAAAAAATTGCGTTTCACATACCGGTAGTTTTTCTATCTAAAACAGTTGTGTATAGATCGTAGTTTTACCCCCCAAAAAAACAACAAAAGGAGCTTGAGCTTTTGGTTTTGCCAAATATCTTAGAATAGCTAGCTTACAATTCTCTAAATGAGATCAAAATACTTCTGTGTTTCAAATAGTTATATATGAATGGGTGTAGCTAACACATTTATTTTTGTGCTACGGATTTCTTCTTGCGATTATTAATTAAGAATAAATAGAATTGTTTGTTTGCCCATGTGTAGTGTTTATTTATTTCCTTTCCCTGTTGCTCTATATTTCAATATCACTTCCTTCTGTGGAGTGGTGGGGGATGGGGAGCTGGTTATTTATAGGCCTATAGGTAATATTTTTATGATATGGTTGTTTGGTTTCTGTTTTATATACAAACTCAATGGTAGATCTTATTTTAAACCTAATATATAAACACGGTAAACACTGAACACCAACCGTTACTAATTAAAACTCACCTTCATAATATTCTTGCTTCACCCCATTTTAATACTGCTAATTAGTATAGTAATATGCACACAAATATAATTATATCAAGTTTATTAAAACATATTTTATTAACCTATTAACAATAATCTTGAATCGATTCCTAATTTTATGCCAAACAGGTGAATCCATAGAAATAATATTATTTTACGTTATTAGTTTATTTTAGTAAACAAAAGTATTTTAATAAAATGGAGATACTTTTGATGGTAAAAAATAGGATCATATAAATCATTCTATATTTGGAGTGATATAAATTAAAGAGTCTAGAAATCTCTTTTAAAAAGTTTAAACTTTGCTTTGCTAGCAACATTTTAAGCCTTTTCAAATTCCTGTTCTACACAAAATCGCAAGTGGGGAATGGGTAAGATTTATCTAACCTGCCTGTGATTGGTTACAGGAGGTGACGTCTGGGTCCTTGTTATAAGGACAGCCAAACCCACAGACTCGGGAGTGTACGTGTGTGAGGTGAACAGCAAGCCAATAGTCCGGTCCTTCCACAAGTTGAGTGGTGAGTTGAGGACGTCATCTATAGTTAGTTATACTTAGAGATACTAGCAATATCTCCTTGTCCACCATTGTATGTTCTACTCACACATTGGTCCTAGCAATATCTCCTAGTCCACCACTGTATGTTATACTCACAGTGATCCTAGCAATATCTCCTTGTTCACCACGGTATGTTCTACTCACATATTGGTCCTAGCAATATCTCCTTGTCCACCACTGTATGTTCTACTCACATATTGGTCCTAGCAATATCTCCTAGTCCACCATTGTATGTTCTACTCACATATTGGTCCTAGCAATATCTCCTAGTCCACCATTGTATGTTCTACTCACACATTGGTCTTTGCAATATCTCCTAGTCCGCCATTGTATGCTCTACTCACATATTGGTCCTAGCAATATCTTCTAGTCCACCACTGTATGTTCTACTCACATATTGGTCCTTAGCAATATCTCCTAGTCCACCATTGTATGCTCTACTCACATATTGGTCCTAGCAATATCTCCTTGTCCACCACTGTATGCTCTACTCACATATTGGTCCTAGCAATATCTTCTTGTCCACCACTGTATGTTCTACTCACAGTGATCCTAGCAATATCTCCTAGTTCACCACTGTATGTTCTACTCACACATTGGTCTTTGCAATATCTCCTAGTTCACCATTGTCTGTTCCAGTTCTTTCCCGCGCGCTGCTTCCCCCAGACAACGCCACGGGGCCCCTGACATACGAGACACAGTCTGGGGACGCCCCCAAGAACCACAACTACACGGACTGTTGTGTCTCCAGCAACGTGTCCAGTAATTGTTTCGGCTTCTGTAACATACAGAGCATTTTAGAGGGCAACACTGGCAAAGATCCTGAGAACTGTGAGGCTGACTTCCCTGCCATCGTCAAGTGTATGGCAGGTGAGTTGGGGAGTTGAAGGCATGTGAGTAGCTAGAGTGAGAGCAGATCAATAGGGTGAGCTATGAGTAGGGGGAGTTAGAATAGTCAAGTAGAGAGAGTGAGAGCAGATCAATAGGGTGAGCTATGAGTAGGGGGAGTTAGAATAGTCAAGTAGAGAGAGTGAGAGTAGGTCAATGTGAGGCTGACGAGTAGGGTAGTTATGTGAAAGTTGTGTTTATTCTATTCTATTTGACTGAGACGTTGTCATCCTGCAACAGATGGCAGGAACCACATCCCTTGCTGTATCCAAGAGGGAGTCCCGGATATCTGTCAGGATGTCTGCAGAGGAGAGTACACAACCATCACAGAAAACATCAAAACACACTTCTCATGCTCCGCCTACACCGAGCAGACTCTAGCGTGCATCATGGAGGGAGTGGAGATCCTCCCCAGTCCCCCCCTCAATCTGGAGGTGGAGGCTCTCTCAGATAGTTCCTTCAAAGTGTCATGGCAGCCGCCGCAAGTGAACAAGGCCACTCTCACCGAGTACTTGGTCAATGTGACTGCACTACTCTCGTTTGACCAAGATGAGGAGGTCGTGTCTCAGGAAGAACAGGACAGCTATGCGGCTGCCGCTGACAGTTACGCCCTGGCTGCCGCAAGGTTGCGGGGAACAGGGGAGGACGGAAACGATACTGGGATAGCCCTAAAGCCTCCTACCACTGACGTTCTTGTCGTGAGCGACCTGAAGCCTCCAACAACAAACGTCAAGGTCATGGGAGAGACACTCCAGGTCAAGGTAACCAACATTTCCTCAGGTTCACTATAGAGTCTCAGTTTACAGGTGTTGGGGTTAGTTTACAAGTTCCAGAGACAGTTTACGATTGCTAGACCAGCTAAGTGAGTTGTTGTTATTGTAGGTCCCCGGTACATACAACTTCACCCTGGTCAGCAACTTGAAGCCCTTCACCATGTATGAGATCTTTGTGACGGCCCTGAACATCCATGGCTCCAGTCTGCCATCCTATTCAGTACGTGCTCTCACCCTCACTCCGGGTCGTCTCAAGTCCTCACAAGTGGCTGAGGCACCAGAACTGCCAGACATCAGGAGCTGCTGCGTAAATAAGGGCATCACACATCCCACGTGAGTCATATAACATCTTAGTGACCTCTGCTGACCCTCCAGGTTGTAGCTTGGCTCTCCATTCCATAGTGTCATTGTAGTGACCTCTGACCCTTCAGGTTGTAGCTTGGCTCTCCATTCCATAGTGTCATTGTAGTGACCTCTGACCCTCCAGATTGTAGCTTGGCTCTCCATTCTATAGTGTCATTGTAGTGACCTCTGACCCTCCAGATTGTAGCTTGGCTCTCCATTCCATAGTATCATTGTAGTGACCTCTGACCCTCCAGATTGTAGCTTGGCTCTCCATTCCATAGTGTCATTGTAGTGACCTCTGCTGACCCTGCAGGTTGTAGCTTGGCTCTCCACTCCATAGTGTCATTGTAGTGACCTCTGCTGACCCTGCAGGTTGTAGCTTGGCTCTCCATTCCATAGTGTCACTGTAGTGACCTCTGACCCACCAGGATGTAGCTTGGCTCTCCATTCCTTAGTGTCATTGTAGTGACCTCTGACCCTTCAGTTTGTAGCTTGGCTTTCCACTCCATAGTGTCATTGTAGTGACCTCTGACCCTCCAGGATGTAGCCTGGCTCTCCACTCCATAGTGTCACTGTAGTGACCTCTGACCCTCCAGGATATAGCCTGAATTCATTAACCCTGTGTAGTAATGAAGAGTGAGGGATCTGTAAAACCAATTGGTAGTTTGAAAACTGATGGGGAACTGTCAGTCCAGAGCCAATCATAAGATAATAAGATGAGAAAATCTCCTTCCTCTCTTTTATTGAATGTGATTGGTTCTAGCCCTGCTTTACTTGAATATAGGGGCGTAGCGTCAGGGTAGAATATTATTTGGTCGGTTAATAAAATTAAAATCAAAGGTGAATATGCTATTGTAAGTTTAAAAACAATTTTTGAAGCTATAAAATTGACATGAATGCTTTTTCTTGCATTGAGAAAATATGATTTTTATTTCTCACTTCCCTTTGTAAGAGACTCACTATGCTTTGTCTAACATTTAATTTTTTTAGTTGTCAGTCCTCCTTTAAGATTCTCGCCCTTCTAACCTTGTTTCTAGAAGAAACTAGTCTCAACGATTTGCCAAATACTGCTGTCAAGTGGTTATGACAGGTGAAAACTATTCAGGCACTGTTTTATTGAGCTAAAATCATGCAACCATTTTAAATTACAAGTTCGTAAGAAAATATGCTAACCTAAATCAAGTGAATCATAAAGTGAAATCCTACATAAATAATAATAATAATAAAAATAATAATAATAATCGACTTTAATGGCGAAGTTAAGGCTACCACCTTTTCTTACACTTAACCAATACAATTAAAATGAAATTTAACAAAATTATATTTATAAAAACACACAAAAAAAGTATAAAAACTAGAGCTAAAATACACAAGGATTATGTAATATGAAAACACACACGCACACGCGCACACACACACACACACACACACAAGGTGTGATTATGTCTCACATTCCTCAATCTCACGAATGAGCTTCCACACGCAGCTTATTTGCGACTTTTCGCTTGAAAGCATTCAATTCTAATTTCTTTACATCGTTGGTTAGGGTATTCCATGAACGAGAAGCTGAAACAGTGAAAGAATTTGAGTAATGATTGGTATTATGAAGGGGAATAAATAAAGTTGAGTTTTCTTGTGATCGAGTATTGAAATTATTATTAGAGTTGAGTGAGTGTATACGTGAAGAAAGGTATTGTGGGGAGTTGGATGTCAATAGTTTCTTTATGATGGTTATTGAGTGTAGAGTTCGTCTTTCTTTAAGTCGTAGCCAAGTTAGTCTCTTATAGTATGTGGAAATATGATTCTGTGACCGGAGGTCGAATATAAATCTAACACATGTGTTTTGGAGTCTTTGTAGTCTTGCCGCGAGGTCAGCTGTCAGGTCATTATACACTACATCACAATAGTCGAAAAGCGGGAGGATAAGGGATTGGATAAGAGTGGATTTAATATTCATTGGTATCAATTTTTTCAGGCGCTTAAGTGAGTGTAAGGCAAAGAACACTTTTTTACATATTTGTTTCACATGATTATTCCATGTTAGGTTTTCATTTATATGTAAACCAAGGTTATTAACAACCGGCACAAATGGAATTGGGCTGTTATTTAAATTTATTTTCTGTACAGATGTGAAACTCAATGTGGATAATAATTTTTTTGACCCTAAAACATTAGATTGAGATTTCTTAGGATTGACATTGAGACCATTTTGTAGTGACCAATTATGTGTTGCACTTAAGTCAGCATTCATATTATCCACGGCACTACCAATATGAGAAAGAGAGGATGATAAATAAAGTTGGAAATCATTGGCATATAGATGATGTTGAGAATGTTGCAAACATCTTGGGAGATCATTTATAAACATCGAGAAAAGAAGAGGGCCAATAACACTTTTTTTAGGAGTCCGTGTACATAGAACACATTATATTTCAAGTGGGTTAAACAATACAGCTAGTTTTTTTTAATGCTACTATGTGCATAAAGAATTTGGAATTATGGGAGGTTTTTCTGTGTAGATAAGAAAGCATACCTAACTTTTCTAAAATGTATTGTTAGTTACTTTTAGTTTTGACTCTGAAGAACTTGTTTCATGTACTGTGGATGTTCAAATAATTTAAATTATTTTAGCTACAATCTATAATGAAAGGAAGTGAACTAATGTATTTCTTGTGCTGTTTGACAAAATAAAATCTTTGTCTCCTTATGCACAAAATTTGGCGATTAATATAATATCTGCAAAGCCATTAGCTAAAGTTAACACATAAGGAGATATAAGGTAAGATGACTGTATAAACAATGTTAGACTCAATTTCTTTATAATACTAGCTACGCCACTGCTTGAATGTGATTTGTCCTAGCTCTGCCTTACGTGATTGTATTTTGTCGACATTTCCGCATCCACAATAAGAGCAATAATAAAACTTATTACCAGCTTTGGTGGCCGCATGTTCTAACACGCTACTCTTGTAGTAGACTAGACTGCTGATGATGGGGAGATCGAGGTTTGAATCTCAGTAGGGTGTACTAAAGGTGGTTTTTTTCCAAAACGGTTTTCCACTCTACCTCCACGCAAATGCTGGTACACTTCCTCTATATATAACCTTACTAATCCCTAAAACCACTAGCGTAAATAGTACATAAACATATAACCCTTACGGATAGTAAGACCCGATACTAAGAAAACTTATTGTAGGGCTCAATAAGACCAACACTTAGGGACACTTATTAATATAATTTAAGATGAGTAAATTCCCCAATTTATAAAGGATGAGAAGTGTGAATCAGTAATTATATTCATGTGTGTGTGACTTCAGTTGTGTGGACAAGTTATGTGACCCTGCCTTGTCCGACATCACCGAGGTGACAGACCTGATGATATGCGCCCCTTGGGCAGCAGACACGTTCAGTTGCCTCACTAACGGCGTGGACCACACGGGGTGCTGTAAGGCTCGAGGGCTTCCCCAACAATGCCAGGAGCTGTGTGCCGGGAACATCACACAGATTGACTTCAGTTACTTCAAGTAAGTCCAGCATATGATCAGCAAATCCACTAGATAACATAGTCGGAACACCAATTGAACTATATGTTTTTCTTCCCCCAACATCACCCACCTCCATTCCCTCCTATTGGTATTTTAGTGAATGGAATCAGTATTAGAGCAAGATAAAGATAATAGATAGAGAAGTTACTGTAGTGAATGCAGTATAAGAGCCAGCTAAATATGGTAAATACAAAGCTTACTGTAGTGACTGAAGGCAATATTAGACCCAACTAAAGATGGTAAATAGGGGTGTTACTGTGGTGAATTAGGGCAGTATTAGACCCAGCAGGTTTGTCATCACTATATGATGCTAATATAGTTATGTAATTGTAGATGTCTCAAGTACATGAACGACTACACCAACTGTCTGCTGCAAGGTTATGGTGTTCTGCCCAGTGCCCCAACACAGCTCCACATCTCCAACATTGATGTTAACTTTGTGATCCTGCATTGGGAGGCGCCGCTCACCCTGGGGGACACGGTGAGTATGAGTCATGGTCATAACAGCTCACAGGATGAGTTATGGCTTTGTAGAGTCTTGTGAAAACATGATCCCGAGACATGTATTGTCCTCCTGCAGGTGAAGCACTACAATTTGCACTACCGTCAAATGGGTTTGGAGGACATGAGCTACAAGTCCATCTCCATGGTACACTCCCCATACATTTTG
Source organism: Timema bartmani (assembly GCA_902151455.1). NCBI lineage: Eukaryota > Metazoa > Arthropoda > Insecta > Phasmatodea > Timematidae > Timema > Timema bartmani. The sequence continues at coordinate 97,390 of CABFWB010000663.1, read as the reverse complement.
GAGAACTTGATAAGTGACTCAATGTATGAGGTGTTTGTGGAGGCAGTCAATATTCATGGAGTCGGGGAGCCATCTTCCAGGGCTGTGTTTCAGACCTCAAGCCAGGTGACGATAATTCCTCATCTAACAGCATTGTTTGGTGTTCTTGTGCTACTCCTGTACTTATATTACCTGTTTGTGTAGCTGGATCAGGAGAAGATAGAGGAAGCGTCAGCATACAATCTGACAGCGTGCTGTCTTGCGGCTGACCTCACGGCCGTGTGCATGCCCCTGTGTTCTTACAATGCCAACATGTCGGACATCAAGTCGCTGGCGGGCATGTGCGCTGGGGAGCTGAACAAACTGGTTCGTTGTGGGGCCGGTGGAAGGAACCATGGGGATTGTTGCACCAGACGAGGGGTCCCCTCTTCATGTCTCTCAATTTGCTCTGGGGTGATAGTGGACTCGCTGATAGTCACTGCCACCTCCTGCATCCCCTTCATTGGAAACATCGTGCAGTGCTTCGAGGAAGGTCAGGGACTACTACTACTACTACTACTACTACATAAGTCAAGCTAGCCATCTCACTCTCAATATTCAACCCAATAATGAGGAATTGGTTTGGGACTGGATTTATATTTTTAGCATGCACTTTGCCCTGTAACCTCAAATAACACATTTCTTAGTACTAATGTAAGCCTATGGAAACATTTCAGTTTACCAAATGTAGTTTCTATCATCAGGACAATTTTTAATATTACAGACACATGTTTAGTGGTTTAGTAATTAAAGTGGGAATAATATATGTATATTAGAATGGTATCTCCAGATTTGTGAGTGGACAAACTGTTTAAATTAAACAAAATATATCTACAATACAGTTGATTGCACCTGCAATTTTTGTGTAGGTCTCTAATGGGTTATAAAGGCTCATAGAGGTTTAATACTAAAATATTAGCTCCCTACTATGAATATTAGGATGGGCTAAAACAAACAAAATATTTAAAATAACTCCCTTTTTTTATATAATGTCAAATGTTATGATTCCTCACCAATTAATATTTCTATTTTAACAATTATGATAAGGTTTTAAGAGCTAGTGGACAACTGACATGATGGAGTAGGTTTCCAATTCAACTAATCTAACTAATGTATTTGGGTTTGAAAGTAAACCAGCACCAGTGGCGCAGCCAGAGGGGCGGAATTGGGACACTTTCTCCTTCTCCCAAGTCCCCATCTGCCCTCATCCCTCAAGATCAACAATAATTTTAGTAAAATTTTAAAACAATTATAATATAAATCACTGAATTTGTACAAAACTCATATGGTAAATTTTAAGATAAGTCTTATGACTGGATATTTAAAAGGTCTTCCGTTTCACACTTTAAAAAGTGCCCCTAAAATTTTCAATTGGAAAAGAGTACACAAATAATAGCTTAAAAAATGGTATGTCCTCTCCAAAGTCAATTTCCCGGTGAATCACTAACCATCACCAATGAGCTTAGGACAATTCTAAATTAATTTCTGTAGTCCGAAGTGTGAATGTTTATTAATAGGTATAGTTATCTGTACTTCTTATTTAACAAGTGACATGTTTTGCTTGTATCTAGGAACAGGTATATTACCCGGACCTGTAACAGAGCTCCACGCAACGAGTGTTACCAACACCAGTGTAACTTTGCAATGGGAGCCTCCTACAGACAGCAACGCGAGTGATTATGTCATCCACTACAAGAAGGTGGACAATATCACCATGCATGAAACTGTCCTGGCGATAGACTCTGTAAGTATTATTTCTCATACAATGTACTAGTGCTGACACTATCCTAGAAATAGATTCTGTACTTACTATTTCTCATACAATGTACTAGTGCTGTCACTATCCTGTAAATAGACTCTGTACTTACTATTTCTCATACAATGTACTAGTGCTGACACTATCTCGGTGAGAGATTCTTGTATGTACTATTTCTTATGCAATTAGCTATGTCAGAATTAGCGAATATGTAAGCCAGCCCTTAATTTACCTTGAAAGACAGCAGACTTACCTTGATTGGCCCCCCTTTGGTGTATCTTTTTATATGGGGCCAATGTATGCAGCATCCAAGGTAAGGCTGTTATCTTTCATGGTTAACAAAGTGTTTGCCAACCGTTTCATAGTTGTGTTGAGCTATAGCTGAGATATTATTAATAAGTGATTTCTAGACATTTTTAAAACAAGGTAGCATCTGGCAATCAAAGTTTTTTTCCCTCAACTCGTTCATATTTGTTTTGAGACCATCACAATTATAGTGTCGACTAGTTCCTTATTTGTAGTTAAAACCGTAAAACTGTTTATTCCTGTGATTGTAGACGCAGAACGCAACAAGCACAATATCTGTGGTCCAAGGCCTGGACAGTGGGGCCCTCTATAGCTTCTTTGTTGTCTCCCGCAACATACATGGCACCTCACTACCTTCCTCTGTCCTCATGATCAACGTAACTAACACAGGTACATCCTTGTTGCCTCATGTCAGGATTGAAACTCAAGTTTAGAGCTTGCGGGTCAAACAAGCTAGTGCAATAGCACCACGAATAGTTTTTAGAAACATACAAACATATGCTAAAAATTGAGATTTTCTAAAAAAAAAAAAATTCGAAAAAATCTCGAAGCACAGAAGACATAAGAAGCTCAAATTTTGCAATCAGGTAACCAAAAGGATGTAGGAATATATGGTTACCGAAATTTTCCATGGGGCCCCCTGAAGTCAGGGGGGTTTATAAAAACCCAAAGTAAAAAAAATCTTAAAACCCAAAAGACCTAGGAAGCTGAAATTTTTCAGGCACGTAGCCCCTAAGTAAAATGGATGCAGGAATACTTGGTGAGATAAATTTCTAACGGGGGCCCCCAAAATAGAGTGCTTCCAAAAAACCAAAGTAGAATAAATCTCGAAGCCCAGAAGACCTAGACCTAGGAAACTTAATTTTTCCCTTATATAGACTGCGGTACAAAATTTAACGGAGCAGGATTTTTGATTTTTTCTTATTCTGATTGAATTTTTTTTAAGTCTTTCATGAATTAAAAGAACACACTGAGAGGTTTGTGTCTTTCCACATATATTAAAAATATAGGTTGCATCCTAACTATTCAGGTTTTGTTCGCCTTTCGCCAACAGGCTTCATACTAGTATCTTTATAAGAATCTTCACCAACTTGGAGGTCATTATCAATTAAATTAGTTGAGTGTTTATAATTGGGTGGATAAGTTATAAATATGTAAGGAACATTCACTTAGATTAATATGTTCATGGGGAAAATGGGGCTGATCCCGTAAATCCCTCACCTCCACCCCATGGATACAGTCCTGACATGAAGCTTTTACAAATTCATAGAATTTAAGTAGGCCTGCTGAAAATAAAATATTTAAAATGAGTATGTCTTACTCCTACTTATAAAAAAAGCATGGTTTTTTAATTTCATATGAAAATAAGTCTAAATTGAATTATAGAATAATACAAATGTGTTGTACAGCACTGAATGTTGTTCTGTCCAAATACATTTACAAGTTTCTCAGTTCCTTGCACATCCATATGATCTTTGTAGCAGTGTAAAATAGACTTCAAGGTTTCATGGCGGACAGCAAATAAGATTTAAGTATTCGCAAAATACTGAAACTTGGTTCTGTTGTATAATGTGTAGTCTTGGCAGGATTTAGAGTTGAGGAAGAAAGGTTTAACTGTTTATAAAATATATTTCAATCAACCCGGCCTGACCATCTTATCATCTGCAAACAAGACAAAATGAGAGTAATATCTTTGTCTGCATGCCCACTGGTGTGAAAAACAAGAAGTAAAACTTATTGTTCAGGTTATACACCTATGTACTAATTACACTACCGTGTTAAGGGTTAGGAAGGTTGAATTTAAAGGAAGTGTACTCACATTTGTGTGGAGGGAGAGTGAAAAAACATTTAGTAAAAACCACCCTCAGTACACCTGACCAGGATCGAACCCCGATCTCCCCATCTTTGGCAGTCTAGCTTATTGCAAGAGTAGCGTTTTAGACCATACATCCACCGAAGCGGGTTAACTTTATTTGAATCGATTGTTGTTTTAGTGAAATACATATAGTTAAGAAAGCTAATGTTTTAGTTCAGTAGTATTCAACCTTATTTGAAGAGGGAACACATTGAATATATCAAGCCAGGATGAGAGCTGTAGATTAGTATTGGTAAGGAAAGGGGAGCAAGGTAAAGATATCCTCATACCAACATCACTCTATAGTGGTTAAATTTGGTTTATAGGATCACTATAGTTTAGATGCTCTTTTATATCTTAAATATTATTTGGTTTATATTTGAGTTTATAAAACAATATTTCCTTATCCTGTCCCTTCCTTTTCTAAAAGTCAAATATTAATCTCTGCACAGGCAGATATGATAGTGTTTTCCAAAGTAAAACTTGGCTGAATGAATATGGGATTGATGTGTAAATTATTTTGTTTCCTACTACTCTGGGAACACAAGTTTGTTGTTTACCAAACATTAACATATGTTCCCCTCAAATTGTTCTACCAACTCAATATTGACACAACAACATGGTTGGATCATTCATTCATATAAGATTTCAAGATTTTGCTTGTGTCATTTATAAAACAACAATTTTTGCAACATCTTCATTTGGGTGTAACTTTTTTGATCTTTTAAAAATAATATTATCAACTAAACACCATACAAACATCAATTGGACATAGCCCCACCTTAGTATAAGGTGGTCATGTGAGCCCAAGAATCATCACTTGCACTTGTGTTCCAGATCTGGGAGAGAAAGGAGTCCCCAGTCTGACATCTCCCCCACACTCCCTGGCTGTGAGTGCCCATAGCGCCACCTGGGTTACCATCTCGTGGCAGCCTCCCGAGTTCAGTCACCCCTCAGAGAAATTGGTTTACAAGTGAGTGCCTGGCTTGCTTGAGAGCATTGTTTACCTCTGCTGCCACGTTTATCTTGAACTTTTTTAAAAAGGAGATTAATAATTTGAGAAGTTATCAGCATACTTGAAAAGTTTAGCAATCACTGAACCATTTTAAGCAACAAGCAAGGAGTGGAACTGTGGTTGTTTCGTTCTCATGAGGTCGCAAATACTTGTGCCTTTGTATAATGAATGAAAAATAATCCAGAGGGAGTAACAAACTTGAATCACTTAGCTAAGCCAAAAGTTATTATAATCAACTCTTGTAATAATGTGTAGCTATTTATAAATAAAAACTAATTATCTGGGGCCTTCCTGAAACAAAATAAGGCTTATTGACATATTCCCACTGTTATGTAACATAATGTTTTGTTCCAGGTTGTACCACAAGTCGACGGCGGACAGCAGTTTCCAGACAGTGGAAACGAGTGTGACATCACACATGGTCGAGGGGCTCTCCCCAAACACTCAATACATCATATATGTGACTGCCGTATCTAAGAACGGTCAGAGTCTTCCGTCAGAGACACTCATCGCTTGGACTGACCCTGCTTATCCTGCGTTTGTGGAGGTACATATATTGCAAAGGGCTATGCTGGGCTTTCATGGGACAACCATTGGCCCAAACATCGAGAGAGTACAGGGTTGTATTGCATCAAACGGCCACTGGCCCAATCATTGCCAGAATCCAGGGCTCACTAAAGTAGGACTGCCATTGGCCATACCCGAGAGCACTGAGCACTGTGCTATGTGTGATGACCAAATACTTTTGAAAGATTGTGGTTACAATTTGGATTAAACTATTAGAAAAATTTCAAGACATTTTTATATCTGAACCAAGAAGTGAATTGAATCACTTTTGTCTGAATTGCCTCTGATACAAATATTCAAACAGTGTAATGCTTGTAGTAACTTTACTTTATTAGTGAATGAAGGAGGAGACTTACTAACTGAATGCTCTAGCTTTATTATTTTGTATAGATTTTTGGTAAAAATGGAGACAAGGGGATACCAATAAGCAGTTAAAATAGTCATAGATGGCCATTAAATACCTTGGACTTTTGTTGAGTGTCATTGTTTGTGTTTTGCAGCCACCCACAGTGCACCCCATCAACCTGGTAATGGAGGGCAGCAGCATGACTATCCTCTGTATTGCTATGGGGACCCCCATGCCCACTATCTCTCTCTACATCTCTGGGAGACTGGTCCGACAGGAAACTACCAGACACATGGTCACTGTCGTTCACAACGTCACTAAGGACATGGATCAGATCTCCTGCTATGCTGACAATGGCTATGGCACCCCCATGCAAGCGTCTAGAAAAATAACAATCAGTCGTGAGTTCCCATGTTGACAAACTATATTTAACTTTACATCGCCGAGACATTCCACAAATCATAACCTCAAACATTAAAATGGTGGCTCTAGGAGACCTCTCACAGTCACCTCTCTGCCCCTTATTAAAGACGTCCCTCACATCACAGCTTCAATCATCACAATGACAACTATAGGAGACTCAGTGGTACATCCCACTCTCTGCCCCCTGTTACAGATGTTCCTCATATCACAGCGTCAGGCATCACAATGGCGGCTCTAGGAGACTCAGTGGTACTTGAGTGCCAGGTCGACGCTCACCCAGAGCCCAAAATGTTGTTCTGGAGGGACCAGAATGGGAGAGTCCCTGTAATACAGGGTGGGAAATACGATATCAACAACATGAAGGCCAAGGATGTGAGTACCTGTCTACCAATAGCCACTATAATAAACCAGGGACCTTTGGCTTACCTCCTCTGCTTAATAGCATGCTCGGTTATAAATACAAGCACCAATACTAGCTATAAACGACTCTAATGAAATCAGATTAGGAGAGTGAGGTTTTTAAGTACCCAACCAGCATATTCCTGAAGGGGAATAATGGGAAATGACCTGATGGCCTGAATTGAAGCCAGGCCTCCTGAATCAGTCAGACACACTATCCATGAGACCAAGATTTGCCAGTTCATCTTAAACTCATATTTTACAAAAACACTAGTTCAAATAGTATGTTTGGTATTGAAATATAAATTGTATTCAAAGTTGCTATTGGGACCAGGACAAGTGTACCTGCCGCAGACCCAAGGGTCTCTCAGTACTGCAGATATCAACCCTATACTTGGTGACTACCGACCTCTCTACCAATAATACTCTAACATCAGTGGTCATAAAGACTAAAGGATTAGTTTGGCCTGGGCTGGTTTGTCGATGACAGAAAGGTCAAGGTTAGAATCCTGCACATCACTGGTCATGAAGATTAAAGGGTCAGTTTTGTCTGGGATGGTTTGCCGGTGACAGAAAGGTCAGGGTTTTAATCCCAACCAGTTATACTAAGTTTTTTTTTCCAAAATGGTTTCACACAAATGTGGATACAGTTACACTAAAATATGTCCCTCTTTCTTACCCCGACAATGTAAATATGCTAAAAGCGTAAGAGGCTGAGCATTGAAGTAAACATAACCCTACTATTGCTGTATGATGCAGGAGGAATCCAAGTACATCATGCACCTAACCATACACAGGATTGGTGACAAGGATGATGGTGACTACTTCTGTCACGCGGAGAACGCGTTTGGGAGCGCGACACAGCCCGTATCTGTCAGGATCAGGAATGTGGTGAGTGAAACATACTAACTTATGTATGACAAATAATGTATTGATGTTCAGGCCTGTTTTAAAACAACTCACCAAGAACCATACAGTATCCAATCCCATCCCAAGGTGAATAACTTTAATTTCTTCCAATTCATCACTCTCATCATAAATAACATTAGATTTATTGTTTGACTCACTAATGGGACCTAAATAAAATTACATTAAAACATGGTTAAGAAAGTTAATACCATATAGTTAATTACAGTACTCATACATTTAAGAAGCATATTAATTAAGGACTAGTTAATAAATGCAAATTTAAATGCCAATATAAGACATCATGACTGAGGTTGTTGATACCCTCACATGACAATACAATCTCTTGCCTTCAACAGGAAGTGTATACCTCAGTTTTAGCTTTTGTGGTGCTGACTGGCAGCTCACAGCTGACTTCTGACAGCTTTGAGAAGCTACCAGAACAAATTATGTAACCCTACGCCGAACCATATGATCTGCAAAAAACATGTCTTTAGCAGTTGTCACTTCTGACAGTCAAAATTTAGGTATATACTTATATACCTAACTGTTGACTGTCAGAAGTCAGCTGTGAACTGTCAGTCAGCACCAAAGAAGCCATGGGGCTACTGTAGGATGACCCTAATCAAACATAACAGCTGTAACAATGCCCCATAAAGCATATGTCCTGATTTCAAGTCTCAGGTGTCTGCTATATGATGTCACTGTCTTGCAGGCTGCCCCCTGCAATGTGCTGCAGAATGTCTTGAGTTTAACTCCCAAGTGTCTAATATATATGGTCATTGTCTTGCAGGCTGCCACCAACAATGTGACACAATGTTGCATCGAGCAGAATGTGACCTCTGGTTGCATGGAGGCCTGTTCCTTCTACCTAGACATAGACGCTGTAATTGACAAGCCCGAGTGTATCAACGACTTTGACAAGCTCATGAAGTGTGCTGCAGGTCAGAGAGAGGATAGTTAGTTTCTCCGTAGCCTAACCACCTTAGAATACAATGTCCCAATGTAACACTCCGAAGTCTCTTAATTTTTGACACTAAGTCTTATCTTGGACATCAAATACATAAAATATAGATATTTTAAAATTTAATTTTGAGCAAGTCACTTTTACTGTAGAGCCATGCTCTGTTTTTTTCCAAATACATACATGTTCTGTATGAATTATTTTTAGTATATAGTTTACAAAAAAGACCAACATTTATTTTTCAACTGTTGCAATCTCTTGTGATGTTGGTATGGTTGCCATTGAATCATGAACAAATAGTCTAGCAAGTTGTGCCACACAGAACTCCAACCTGATGGCCTTGGTTCCTAGTTTCTTAGCAACATCCTCTTGTAATTACTGGCCTGTTAGAATGCCTGAAGTGTTTATCTGGTTTCCTCACAGATGGCTCTGACCACCGTAGCTGCTGTGCTCAGTGGGGAGTCCCTAGAAGGTGTCTGGACTGGTGCCGAGGGGAACCCCTTCTCAACAACAAGTTCTGCGTTCTATCATACACTAAACAGATCACGTCCTGTTTTCACGAGGGCCGAGGTAAGTGTTGTGCACTTTACTAGTCCTCTACTCTGCTCGAGAGCCTCAAGTTCTGAGATACTTCATTTAAGAGGTTTTAGTTTAGCCCCTGCTGGAGAATATCTCCATCATCGCAGGCTGCACCCCCTACCCTCTCTAATGGTGTAGCTAATCTTTTTGGCACCCGGGGCAAATGTTAAAATAGTTTTTGATGTTTTCATTGAAGTAACGGCCAGCGGAGGCTTCTTCACTTTTTATTGAAAAAATGTCCACATTCGTTAATCTCTTTTGAGACATTTCTGAGCTTACATATGGCTTTATGAGTTTTTATTTGCTAAAAGATTGTTCACAAGATGCTGATGATACGTTTAATGTCAATAGTATTTGCAGAAGAGGTTCCCAATGTATTGTACACCTCCAATATCATTGAGGAAATGTACAACATAAGTCCCTTTAGATAATATTCTAGTTCTTCGACATTATGTATAACTCTTGAGAGAAGCAATTGTATCCTTGCACTCATGGTACAGCTTCAACCCGTTTAAGTCTTGTGAATAAAGTTAGGCTAGATTATAACATTTATGTTGGATCTTACTAATATTCTCAGGACTTTAAGATCCAACTCATTCAACAATGACTTAACATTACAAATTAAACCAAAGTGTCTCTATGGTCTTTGAAAAAGTCTATGAAAAAGATGTGATATTATAGCATATATTTTAGCTAGAATTTTTCTTATGCAGCGACAAATTTCTTGTTGAGTATTCAATTCAGCACTAGATGCATTTTCACTAAATATTTTGTGTTTTTTTTCTAATATGCCTACTCACTACCACACTCCATTCTCCACACAAATGTTTAGCTTTAGAAATGGCCGTATCACAGAATTCACTTTTCCAGCTAACAACATTTTTATGAAAGTTCTAATTTGAGTTTGCAGTTGGTGAATAGTTATTTTTTTAGCCTGAAGGTATTTCTGAGCCCTATCAATTTAAGAGAGAACTTCTCACAGGAAGAAAATCATAGCTAATAATTCAAACTTTTCAATATCATTAATAATAGCTGCAATCTCATGTGTTTTGAGGATTTCAGTCATTGTCTCGTGCAATCTCTCTAATGCATTATCACTTTGTATATTTGACTCGAAATAAAATGCCATGAAACGAAATCACCTCTACTAACTCCAGATGACCTCGAAGAGCCATATTTTGTCAAGCAAAGGTCTGAATCGTCGCAACAATACATCTCTACAAGTTTTAGCTTTCTTCTTAAGTAATAAGTTTTTGGAAATGGTCATCAATCATTCTGCATTTATTAAAACCTCGTGCCAATTACTTCCATGCTAGAAATAGAGAGTGATGTACAGGACTGTCTTAAATATCTTAAATGCAAGGGCTGAGCTTACGCCAAATTTTAAGCCCTTTATCACTGTTGAAACTGATTCTTTGATGCTTATTTTGACTAAACATAGTGTAACAGAAGCAGTCAAGAACTCATTTTTTTAAGGAGAAAAACACATCCAAGGACGACACACTTTATCAAAGTTTTGAAGCTTTTTTCAAAACCATTGTTTGCTTAACGAGCTATCCTCTTCATCCTGAGAAATATCACTGTCATTGTTCTAAAAAGTAGGCCTAAATATTTCCCTCTTTACCATAAAATTACAGAAACTATCAGAAATTGGAATCAGATATGCAACCATATCCTGTATTGTTCCATTATATATACATAACTCTATCACTAAAATTAGCGAGCTTTCCATCGACTTCATTTGGGCATCTTTGTATGTTAGTTGCCTCAGCACTTGTGTTGCTATTATCAATTTTTGTATCTCCAGAAAATTGGTTCACATCATCATAATCATCACATCTTACAAAATGGTGGAGAATAAATTCATTATTATAACCGGTAAAAGTATCTCGGTCATCTTTCACACTGTTTATAATTATTATAATTTAATTTTCTTCACTTTCTATATCTTGAATGTGTGAAATTGATGAAAGATTTTTGCCTCTAAAAAATGATTTCATAATAGCTTGGGAACTTGCTTCAATTCTTGTTTTTCTTTGTTAAGGTAATCAAACTGTCCAAAATGCATGAATGCAAAACTTAGTTTTCTGTAAAAATAAATAAATAATATTTTCAACAATAATTTTTTTCATTTGACATTTTCTTTATTAAAGTGCTAGCTAGCCAACAGTAAAATAAATAATAATAATAAAACACCGATGACAGTGACAATAACACTAATAATAACAACAATAACACTAATAATAACAATAATAATAATAATAATAAATAATGATAGTAATAATAATAATAAAAATATTAATAATAATAATGATAATGATGATATTGATGATATTGATGATGATTATGATGATAATAATGATAATAATAATATTGATGATGATGATGATGATGATGATGATGATAATAGAGCCACCAAATCAATTACCATTGAGACACCCAGGATTTGTCCTTGCTCAAGGTCATTCTGCACTTATATTTTAAGGTGTGAATGAAGAATGACCCTTAGCACAGGATGAATCCTGGCCAGATCAATTGTAATAGCATTGGTACACTAATCCAAAAAAACCACGGGCTCGATTCCCATGTACATGTATAATTTTTTAACCAATTCAAATTTAATGAGAATTATGTTCATCTACTTAAGGACACAACCATATCATCTTAATTTCTACCTTTGAGTGTTATAACATTCCGACACCTTATCTCAGTCAATAGCATGTCCGGGTTTGATTCCCGGCATGGCCGAAAAATGTATCATTTGTGAAATGTGGGTTTACCCTTTCACATTGATAAATTAATGGCCGAGAACTGGATGTTGTGTTTGTCCTAAGTTAGATTATAAGGTATATGACGTTACGACAGGCCTAGCAAATCGTTACCATAGTGGAAAATATATGGCTTGAATAAAAAACTGACCTAGACCATAGGCTGGAAACAATAATGGATGTAAAAAAGTGCATTATAACAAATTTGTAATACCAAACTCATATTAAAACTGAAACTACTATCAAAAACCTTGCTTTATAAGGGGAACTTAAATCGATGCCTTAACCATAGAATTGACTGTATATAAACGACACTAAAGCGATGGAACATTTATCGAGTACTGTGATATAATCTCCACTCTCAAAATATTAATCATGAATAAAAACAATATTTATTATAAGCTATCTTTACATTACCTCTAAAGATGACCACAGCATTGATCACACATGAACATACTGAGATCGAAGAATGCTGTCTACTCAACTGTTTAACCTACAACCCCCTGCCCTCTCCATAAATTAAAAATAAGTAAGTTTTAAGAAAAACCAATATATAAAATTATTTATTTTGTAAAAAACTTACCAAACACCCATTTTGGACCAAATTGTTAGAACCATTTTTAAAACATTTTAAATCTGTAAAAAAAAATCAGTAAACTTTGGTTAAATTATTTTTTTAAGAAAAACAAATACATTAATTCTATTTTATAAACAACTTACCAGATAGCCATTTTGAACTTAATAGTTGGAGCCATTTTCTAAAAGTTTTGAATTTTCAAAAATCACTCATTACCTTAAACAAATTTCCCACCAAAGACAAGTGCAGTGTTATTTTTCGGGTCAAACACTCCTTAGGTATCCATTTCAAACAAAATCATTTAAGCCATTAATAAATATTAAAAAATCACTTATCCGTAAACTACTACCCTTAATTTAAGTGCTAGATCAAAATAAAAATAAAATATCCCAAGGTATATTACATTTAAATATAAAGTTAGAACAAACTCCATCAAACTGTTTTAAATTTAGGCTCAGAGACAGACAGAATTGTAAAATTAATTTTTTGGGGCAAAAATTCATCATAATCAAAAGGTTGAAAATTTTCACAATTACAATTCTTTCTCTGCATATGAGAAAATAAAACGGCATAGCAATTATACAAACGAATCTCAAAGAAATATCACTGCCCACTGAAAAACTTTTCATTAAGAAAGCTAAAAAAACAAGATTAAAAGAAAAAAATTGTAAATAATAATAATAAATAAAAGATGTAGCAATATCAAAAAGAACAAGACACTCATCCTAGAAAGACCAAGGATTTCTGTGTCGCTCTTTTCCAGCTATATACGAGCCATGATTGCTTGGCTTTCCACCTCATAAGCTATATCCATATCTTTGCTGTGTACTTTGTAAATAACTTACTCTACAATATATAGATCATCTAGTGATTATAGTCCACTGTAGCGCTCTGTAGGGCAATACTTTAACCCATCACATCGGGATTCATGAGGGCAAATGGAAGTTCTCCAGTGTGCTGGCCATTAGCAACCAACCAACAAAGCTTATCTAAATGTTATATCTTTCCAGTTGTCTACTTTCCCTGGACTTGCGTTGTTTACACCCTGATGTAGCTTTAGGGTTAAAAGTGTTAAAAAGCACACTTACCTTGATAATGTTGGAGAAGAAATGAGGTAAAGTGCCATTATTTTTATTTCCAGATCGTCTGCCTGGTCCACCCCAGAATGTGCATATTGACATCATCGACGCTCATTCGGCCCAAGTGAAGTGGGACCCCCCCGTCAAGAACCCCGGGACTGTGGAGATGTACAGGTACTACACATTCTTCAGCGACCTTGTCATTTATTAAACCAGAGTTCTTGTTACTATTATCGTCTGCTCTCTCTCTCTCTCTCTTTTTTTACTCCAGGGTGTTCTGGAGACAGGTGGGGTCTCGCAATGCAGCCAAGAATGACACTAAGCTCACCAGGTTGCGTATCATGGGACTCAAGGAGGGAGCCACTTACGAATGTGTCATCAAGGCGGGCAACCATTTCGGTACCAGTACTTTGACTGACCCTGTCAAGTTCACTACTGGAGAAAAATACATCACGTCAGCTGCTAGTCTTGGTAAATAAACTGAATGCACAGCTTGTAGGGAGACATAACATAAATATACTGGGAATTAAAATACAAATATTGTTTGTGAGCAAAAAAAAAAAAAAATAGATGGACGGTAATATAATTAGTTCTATAGAACAAATAAAAAGGGAACACCCCATAAAACTAAATTGTAACAGTTCTAGTAGCTTAATAAACCTCTAACAATGTGAAGGAAAAAGTGTAAGTCAGAGTCATTATCTACAAATAGTATTTTTATTTGTCAAATTATTTAAAATATTAAAACAATATTTCTATAGTTATACTAATTATATGTATGAAATAAAGTATATTCTGCAAGTTATAATACATAATTACATTTTGCACTTCATTTTCTAAAATTCTCACACAGCTATAACGAACAATTAAATAATATCCAGAAAGAAAATAAAACTATAAAATGCTATTTTTCCACCAACTAAAACATTTTAAATCTGTCCACTCATTTAATAAAACATTCCCCACACAAATTTAATAGTTTCAAATATTCTTAAATTATGGGTATAAATATTATTTTGAGCAAGATCATAGAAACTCCCAAAAAAGTTAATATTGCCTAACTATGGTTTAAACAAAACAAGAAAAAATTAGTTTTTCACTTGTCCCCATCAATATAACGTTAAAGTACATTTTTCAAAATAGTTTGTGATTGTGTTTATTAGGAAGTACAGTGGAAACTGAATAATTCGAACTTGAAGGGACCAGGAAAAGTTTCGAACTACCCAAAAATTTGAATTAAATAAGTTTCTTAAAATAAATTGAAAAGAAACACAGTTAAGTTTGCAACCAAGCTCAAAAACTTTATCTAACGTATTTGGACATAATCTGCTCCCAATTTCTTTAAAAAAATTCAGAGATTTTAATCTATTTTCCTGATTTAAGTCTCTCAGTCATAATGCATGATTCTAATTGATTTATTGACTGGAAAATTGAATCACTTACATTGTTGCGACTTTTAAAAAAAACGTCCTAGTTTTTGGATACGGTCCATGGCTTGTGCCGCACTCGGGATAATAGACCTTTCCTGAACTACTTAAGAAATGTCCTTTTAATCATCAGATGCTCCATCCTCAGCCTGGATGTTAATGTTGAGAATCTCGGCGACAGTGTCCGCATCGGTAACTTCACCACACACACTGCCACATCTTCATCCACGCTGACAAAGTCCACATAGGAGATAGCAGGATCAGGAGGAACTTTCTCCCAGTTGTCAATAGCTGGCGCAGCTTCAGTCACAGTTTCTCCATCATTTTCTTTCTTGATAAAGCCAGCTTTTTTTTTATAACAGTTCTTAATGGTCCCAACTTTCACTTGGTCCCATGCTTGCTTACACATTCTTGAAGCTTGAAGAAAGTCAAGCGAAATTTTCTGAGTAAACAAATCTCCAGCAAGAATTTGTTCAACCAACAATCGTATGTAGAAATGTTTTAGGTTCTTAATTATTCTTTGGTTCATAGGTTTAATAACCGATATCATATTTGGCGGGAAAAAAATAACCTTTACATTTTCCAAAAGGGGAACTCTGTTACGAGCAGTGCAATTGTCAACAAATAAAAGGATTGTCTGATTTTGTTTGCCAAACTGTTTGTCGATTTTTAAAAGACATTTTTCAAACAGATTACCTGCCATCCATCCATGCTTTTCTATTTAACTCGTATTCCACTGGCTTCAATTTTACATTTTTGAAGCAACGTGGGTTAGCCAATTTTTCAATCATTAGTAATGGCAGCTTTTCAGAACCATCCATATTTGCTTCAACTAAAAGTGTTGTTCGATCTTTACTAAGCTTTCCCCCACTGCACCGTTCACCTTTATAATGCAAGAGTTTTGTCAGGAGTACACTTGTAAAAAAGTCCCGTCTCATCAACGTTAAAAATGTTTTTCGGTTCTATGTCCTGGATTATTTCTTTCAAGTTTACGTTCCAATTATCGGATGAACACACATCAACAGCACCACTTTCACCACATACAGCTTAGAAGGAAATTTCGCTTCATTGTTTGACTTCATTTAGCCACCCTGCACTCACTTTGAAGTCTTATTTTCCTGATTCAGATGCGAAATGTTCAACCTTTGCGCTAAGAAGAGGGCCACTCACTGGGACTTTCTTGTCTCGTGCTTGTTTGAACCACTTCAGTACACAGTTGTCCCCATGTGGGTTTTCCGGTCCTCTTAATATTTTCCTATCTTGTCCACTCTCAATTTCATTGCTCAAAATTTTTTGTTTGTTTTTCAAAAATGTTGAAAGAGTGTTAGGGGTAATTTCGAAGGCCTTTGCAATTTCTTATTTCTTTTTAAGTCCCTTTTCAACTTCCTATATCACCGCTACTTTTTCGGCCAAAGTTAATGATTTATAGGACTGTGGCTTGGACAGTGAGATGACGATACACACACACACACACACGCACACACACACGCACACACACTACTGTACAGTATGTACTAAACAAAACAAAACAAAAACCAGACAACAACAAAACAAAACAAAATAAGCTCGCACATCACAAGAATATCGCTACAACCGAATAACTAAGAACAGTAAACGCAACAGCTCGAGAGGTTCGACCTTGACTAACGGAGTACAGAACTATAGGTGTAAACAAAGACGTATGCGTGAGCAGGGGAGGGGGAGGGGCGTGAAGAAGGGTACTGACCACATTCCAACGTCGCCTCTCCTGTTTCCAAGAATAGAACAACACGGCACCGCAACTAGAAGTAGGAAAACAATACTGCACAATACAGTACAACTTATGAAAAGTTTGAATTAACCAAAACAAAATTTGAACTATCCACTATTTTTTAACATTGTTTTAATACAAAATTCATGGTACTGGTCAAAAAATTCGAATTAAAGACGATTTCGAGCTCCAGAAGTTTGAATTAGTCAGGTTCTACTGTATCAGTGAATGTGGGGAGAACTATGGAAGCGGGTAAGTCTATGAGGTTAGAAAAAACTAAACCTTTCGTTTGAAAACTATTCGAAAGGTATTTGTGAGAATATGTTGCAAATAAATCTTTGTCAGCAAAGAAAGAAGAATAAGAGGGAGGTGATAGGTTAAGGAGGGAAGAGGAGGGCAGGGGTTCAGCTATCAGTCCCCCAGCTGCTTGTAGTTTTCGAAAATATAAAAAGCAGCAGTTTGAGAAAAGCCTATCTGAAGATAGATGCGTGTTATAATTAATACTGTGTTGCGTGACTGCTTGCTAATTTAGGTGTAGTGTAGACTAGTGTTACTTAGCTAAGTATTGTGTGGGTAGATTAGGTTAAACTGGTATACTTATTCCAAATGCTGAATTTTGTTTTTGTTTTTCCACCAGCCAAAGGTCACCCCTTTAAATACCTTTGTTTCATAGGTATAAGAGTAATTTGAGTCAGTGTTGGAAAAAAGTTGACCTCCACCCCCCCACTCACCCCCCGCCCAAATCTTAAAAGAGTTCCGGGGGGGCTTCTCCTGGTAAACTTTTAACATTTTGATGCCTTTAAGCTATTTTAATAGTCTTCACATGGGTTTAATTTTTGAGGCCCCTAGAATGAATTTAGAACAGTCCTCAAATTTTCGTTAAATTTTAATTTGATTCGTTAAGAAGCTATTTGGAGTATGTTTTTAATCGTATCATAAGTTATTCTCAAATAAAAAGTGGAGTGAAGTACCAGGAGAGGGGGAAATGTTTATAAGGAGCAATACTCCCTTCCCAGAATTCCACCTCCCCTGGTTATGCCACCACTTATATCTTTATTTAAGAAGTGATTAGTCAAAATGTTCGCACTTGGAAAGAGCAGGTGCTATGTACCTTTCTAAATGTTAAACAAACTTATAGCACTTAAAGTATTTAATCTCTTCCCTTAATTACTTTCAAATAAACTCCAGATAGTTTCTAGAGGCATTTAATATTCATAATTTTTCTTTTTCTATGGCAGTTGGGGGGCTATGGCCCTCAAACCCACCCTCAAATTTTGGTCTAGCTATGGCCTTGATTTTGAAGTTTGCAATATTTCATTATATTTAATAGTTTTTTTAATATATACTTAAAACCATCTGGAATGTACTTTAATTTTTGAGGCCCCTAGAATGAATTTAGAACAGTCCTCAAATTTTCGTTAAATTTTAATTTGATTCGTTAAGAAGCTATTTGGAGTATGTTTTTAATCGTATCATAAGTTATTCTCAAATAAAAAGTGGAGTGAAGTACCAGGAGAGGGGGAAATGTTTATAAGGAGCAATACTCCCTTCCCAGAATTCCACCTCCCCTGGTTATGCCACCACTTATATCTTTATTTAAGAAGTGATTAGTCAAAATGTTCGCACTTGGAAAGAGCAGGTGCTATGTACCTTTCTAAATGTTAAACAAACTTATAGCACTTAAAGTATTTAATCTCTTCCCTTAATTACTTTCAAATAAACTCCAGATAGTTTCTAGAGGCATTTAATATTCATAATTTTTCTTTTTCTATGGCAGTTGGGGGGCTATGGCCCTCAAACCCACCCTCAAATTTTGGTCTAGCTATGGCCTTGATTTTGAAGTTTGCAATATTTCATTATATTTAATAGTTTTTTTAATATATACTTAAAACCATCTGGAATGTACCATTTAAAGTATTGCAATTAAAATCATATGTGAAATGTTTGAGGTCAATACATTGGGAGAATAAGTAATGTTTTTGAAAACCATTTAATTGAACCGAAGCTAAAATTTTTTTGGGTATTTGAAGATAAAAAATATGTCATTAAATTTAGCTAAGACACTATAAATTTGTAGGAATTATTGAATGGTTTCAATTAATTTATTTTAGATAAAATAGTTAACTCTTGTAACAGTATTAGCATTAAAGTGTGCAGCTATATATAAGGACTTAAATGAGGATGTTGTGTTGTTTGTTGCAGACAGTGATAGTTCCCATGTGGGTGTAGCCGTGGGGATAGTGATGGCTCTTATAATAGTGGCAGGAATTGTGGTAGGGGCTGTCTGGTTCCTGCGCTCCAGGAGAATGCTGGGACGCAAGTCCACAGGAGGTGTAGCTTTCGAGAACCCCAGCTATCTAAGGGAAGTCAACATGGACCACATACAGGTATTTTTCACTGGAACTGTGGCAGTAGCGTCTCATGACCAAAATCTTTAGGCAAGCTGGGAAGGAGAGTGGAGGGGGTCCGGGGTCCCACTCCAAACATTTAAAAAAATACTATATGCTTCAAGAAGCTATCTGGCGCTGTTTTTTATGATAATTTTGGGTTTGGGTGTCCTTCTGTTCTATGGTTTACATAAGACACAATAGAATCTATATAACGCATATCCAAGAGAATGTGGGGGTAGGGGGGAGAACGTATATTGCCCCCCTTTATTTTAACAAGTGAGGAGAAATTACTCCTGTCTCTCCTACCCCAGTTCCACCTCCCCTAAAGCTGACAACTTTTAAATTAAATATACATAAAAACATTTTATCTTTAAATTTAAATGTAAACCAAATGTACTGTGTGTTAATTAACTATGTTAAATATATAATTAAGTGATATAATTATATATTATTATTATTATTATTATTATTATTATTATTATTATTATTATAAGTTTTTAAATTTTCACTAATATTGCAACCTGGAGCATATTTGGGTGTATTTGATTATTTTTAGATATTAAATGAAGTTTTATGTATGTACGCCTATATAAATACTCTTTTACTCGCCATATTTTTTTCTAATGTTTGTAAATAAAGTTCATCCTCCTCTCCTTTTTTACGAACTCTGATATGACTATTTCATGGAAGTCTACTCCTTGCTTCATTTTAAAAAGCAGACCCTTTTTAATTGAAAGGAGAGCCAAACCAGAAAGTCTATTTTGTCCCATAGTATTTCTGGAAGATGTTTTATTCTTTTTATTGTTGAAAATGATATCTCAACTGATGATGTTGGGATCGTTGCCACAAGTTCACACAGTTTTTTTAAACTCTTTTAAAAGGACCTTCTACAATAAACTCCACAAAAAATGTGTAATCATAGGCCGGGGTCAGTAATTTGTCCATTTTCCCCTTTTACGCAAAACTCCCCTGATTCTATTCCCATCAGATTAAATTTCCACTTTTGTCACTGTATTTTGAAAGGGGAAGAAAGGGGTATACAATAGTATCTTTCAGTTTCTTCGGTTCTAGTCGTCAACCTTCGGGCATAGCATTGGTTGTTGAAAAGTCACAACTTTGTTGCTTTGTTTCAAACATAAAATAAAATAACTACTTATCTTCAAGCAAAGGCAAGCACTGCTTGCCTTGCTTGCCCTGACGCGACGCCACTGAACTATGACTTCATGAACAAGGATTGTAATTTATTGCTGAAATGACAAAGCCAGTATTCACCTAAGAGTAATTTATTATTCTCAATCATTTCACATTTAATTAATTTAAATCAAGGAGTAAACTGTAGCTACATCTATATTGTAAAATGGTTAAGAGCTAAACGTAGATTCCTTAAATTGAATTAATGACATATGCCTAAGTCATTAATCAATATGATAGTTTAATTTCATCCCTATCTGGATATTATCTTGTGTTCTGCTTTCTGCATTAAGCTGAGAACTAGGATACAGTAGTTCAGATAGGTCTGCTCCTTTATTTAGTACAAGCTATTTTCATTGGGCCTAGGTTATTGAGGGTCTTGCCTATCCTTTCTCCAGGTATTGAAATAATTGTCGGTGCGCTAGCAATGGTGGTAAAAGCAGATAAATAGTGCATTAGTTGATATTTCCTACAGGCAGAGTCCCCGAGTTTAAAACCAAGTGTATGTTCCAGATACCCGCGACACAGGGGGACCCAATACTACCCAACGGAACAGCCAATGGCATCAATCCTTCTGGGGGCCC
Organism: Timema bartmani; assembly: GCA_902151455.1. Lineage (NCBI taxonomy): Eukaryota > Metazoa > Arthropoda > Insecta > Phasmatodea > Timematidae > Timema > Timema bartmani. The sequence goes on along the minus strand of CABFWB010000663.1, from coordinate 76,490 downwards.
GGTGCCCTCAGCACAGGGGTGGAAACATGAGACCCTCCATGTCCCAGCTCAAGCCACAGAGGTGGCACCATCTCTTTACGAGGAGTTGAAACTGGGGCATGACGGGGCAGGCTTCAAGAGACTTAAATAGTATCCAAGGTTCCGCTACGAGTCAGCTTTCTGAAGTCCCCAACCATCTCCAGAGAACAGGTTGGGAAATGTGGCTGGATGGATGAAATCCACTACAGTTCACGTTTATTTTGAAGCTAGAACATTAAAAACCAAACTATTTTGAGCTGATGCTCAGAGGACAAATAAAGTGAATAATACTAAAGTGTTTTACAAAATAATGCTATGAGCATTCCCAACAGAAGAGTGGGCCAGAGTGTTATCTTCTCAACAGAAGAGTGAGCCAGAGTTTTATCTTGGCAGACAAACTGTGGACAGAGCAAGTACATTGGTGTGGAACTGCTATGATTATTCATAAATAGTTTAAAGCAATTTATTTTATGAGTATGGTTTGAACTATGAAGCCAACTAATACTCAAGTGGTTTTTTTTATCTGCATCACGGTGGTATGATTAGTTCAAACAAATGATAATTTAATTGTTTCAAAGTCAACATTCAAAAAAATAAGAATTTAAAAAAAAATTATTAAAAAAATATTCTAGTGTACTTACAGAAACAAATGCGATGTTCTTTATAAAGAATTCATAATTTTGATGGTTCTAATTATGTGTTTAGCTAATAAAATATGGTTTGTTTTAAACAAGAGAGTTTAGGAATCAACAGTCAGTAAAATGTTTCTGTTGTGGGATTTGCCTCTTCATAGAAGAGCTTATGGATGTGATAGACTAAAGTCATTAGTTTTATATTTTTTAGAAAATATAGTAAACTGTGAATGAACCGTACCTCATTGTTATTTGGAACTTGTCACCATAGTAAAATAATGTGAATAAATGACAAGCAGCTAAGAAAACAAATTGTTCTAAAATCGTGTTGTGGAAGAAATATGTCTAATACTAATTTGGGGTGTAAGAGAGAATCAACCATAATATATCAAATTTGTATTACTCTGTCCCTGTATCAGCACTGCACATAGTGCCTTGGTGCAATTCCCTTTCATATGTTGCTATTACACTCTTACTTCAATGTCACCACTGCAAAGTAGTACATAACATTCCTTTTAACTTGACTACTATTTATGTAGATTAATATTTAGACACAATTAATATTTCCTTGGTTTGAAAATAATTTAATCCCTTTCCTAATTTTACTGATGAAAATTTACTAAAAAGCACCAGTCTAAGATATTTCATAAAACAACTGTACATAGTTCAAAACTCAAAGAGTTGACAACTTGGTTAATGAGTCTCTTTTGAGTAGTTCTCATCGTGAACTTTCACAATAAATAAGATGTATACAAATAATTCCTCAGTTATGTTTCTCATACTAGAAATTATCCTGAAAAAAAAAAATTGGTACTCTGATTATAGATCTGACTAGCCCTAGAGAGAATTATTTTTAAACTTGAAAAAAGGAAAATTGAGCTTCACGAATCAGGTTAAAGTGATTAACTTCTAAAACTACCTACTTTATTTGATTCTCCTAAAAAATTGGAAGATTTTAACCCATTGTTCTAGTGGGTCAACTGTTATCTGACAAGAGTTCATAGTACAGGAGCACTTCCCCCTTAGTGATGTTCACAAATGTTATCTGAAAAGATTCACTAGTACATCAACACTTCCCCCTTAAAAATGACAGCACTGTTACCAGACAAGATTCATTAGAACATAAACACTTTATCCCAACAGAGGCAGAACCTGGGAGCAATGCCTCCTCTGGAAATTATTTGTCCCCTGGAATAAATTTTCCAGCCCCCTCCCTTAATAATTTTCAAATCCTCTGATATTATCGAATATGAAGCTGAAAGATGACCATAAATAAAACTTCATATTGCTTCTAGATAAATTCAATTTTCAAAAATTTGGCGGAGAAACCACTTTAAATTGCTTCTAGGGCCATTCAAATTTGAAAAATTTCTAGCAGAAGACCACTTTAAATAGCTTATAAATGCACTTCATTTTGAAGAATTTTCATGGGAGGATCCCCAAATAGTTTTTGAAATCATTCAGTTTTCAAATATTTGTTGGGGGAAGACCACTTCAATTAACTTCTGGAGGTTTCTAATTTTCAGCAATATTTCCTGAAGAAGACCATTCGAAATAGCTTTTAAGAAGATATAATTTTCAAAATATTGCTAGGCAAAGACCAGTTCGAGAGCAGGCGTGTCTTACTCGTTTGATCTTAAGGGCCACATTAAATTTTTTAAATAGTGAGGGAGCCACATTAAAAAAAAATAAAAAAATTTGACACCATTTTAACAAAATATAAATAAAACTCAATAACTTTTTCTTACAAAAAGAAAATTAAGATATAAATCACCTATTTTAGCCCAGGAATTGTTACAGTTTTTATCAAGATGCACTAGTACATGAGCAATTCCCCCTTAACAATATTCACAGCTGTTATCTGACATGATTCACTAGTATGTGAACATTTCCTCACTTAGCGACAATCATTCTTCAGACCATTATTATAAATATTATCCTTGCACTCTTAAAAAAAAGCCTGAAACAACTGAATTGTGACACCATAATTCCATAAAACACAAGAAGCATAGTTTAAATTAAATAAGTGTACATTTACACATTTCTCTTTAGTTTGACTCCTACAAAGTGTTAAATAGTGGAATATGCCACCTTGTTAGATGTTTTACCAGTTGGTTTTATTTTGTGTATAGATATTGTTAAGAAATTAATCCACAGTAAATGTGGAGAAATAGCAATAATTCATTTCTTTCCATAGTAAAAATAGGAACCATCACATTTGTCATACATGAAAAACCATGTTAAATGGTATAACCATATTTTATTATTTGATAAAAAAATTACTCTAACTAAAGGATCATTGTGAAATGATTTCAGAATAATTTTTTTTTTAATGTCTGCACTTTAATTTGTGATAATGTAAAATATGTTTTATTGAAATTAAAATTTTATAAGTTATCTTAAAATAGTTAATAATAAATGTAGAATTGGTTAGTGACAGCCTGTTTGACTGGTACACTCAGCTTCAAACTGGTGTACCAAAGGTGGGTGATCTTCTCAGCCTATCTAGAAAAATGAAAGTGAGTTTCCTTAAAATCGAATACCTCATCCTCTATTCTTAAATTTATGTAACCTTATAAGAGATACAGCAATAAAACTAATAATGCCTCAGCTGTGGGCAAGATCATTGTATCATGCATTAAACACCCCGAGAGACAAAATTGAGGAAATAATGTTATATGATGTTTATGTTGTATTTCGTCAACTTTATTTTTATTTTTATTCTGTATTACCATTCAGTAAAAATTGGTAATACAATTAATTGCAGCTTTTACTTTTCACTTTAGTTTAATTATAAGTGAATGGTATTTTGTATTTTCCTGTGTAGCATGTGTGAATTATTCAAAACTCCTTTATGATATCAATAGTGCTACCCTTAGATTGGTTGTCTTTGAAAGCTGATGGTGATGGAGGGCATAGAGGTTGTATTCAGAAACCAGTTAATGAAATATTTATATAAAAATTAAAGTCAGTTGAAATAAGTAAAACCAAGGATGAAACTATTTTACTATGCTTGAATTTTTGTGATTTTATTTTCCTATATTTTATGATTTTCATATTTGTTTATAAATAATGGCTCAGCTAAAAATATCTGAAGATTTATGAATGTAAAATATATTAAATGAATCACATTTATATTTGATTACAGATTTGACCAAATAATAAGGTTCTACAATGTTTCTTCCGTTGCATTAAATTTTAGTTGTTTTGTGTTGCATTTCACATTGGGGGTAGTAAAAGTAAATTAATCATATTTTGTACAAATTTTAAACAGAGATGGTCATCTATAACTGCCTCCCTCAAACCAGACCATCCCCGAGCTTGAGACATCGGTTAAATGCTGGATTTGTGCCTTTTTGAAAACAAACTATAGCACCAGTGAAGAATCTTTTGTGTGTAATGGGACAAATTGGAATTTTATATGGTACTACTTGGCCCAACAATAATATTATCATACTACTACTACTAATAATAATAATAATAACTAGGAAATTCTTTATATGCACAAGCTTGTGTTAGGGTTAGGGCAGTTGATGTTTCTGGGTATCAACGTGATCATGTACAGGCTTGTTCACGAGTATTGACAACAGGCTTTCAGTCATTTTTGATGAACATGTCTATACAATGTGTATGGTTATTTTTTGTTTGTTCGGAAGACTATTTTTTGTACAATATAGCATAGAGTAATAAATACACAAACATGTACAACAATTGTCACAAATAAATAAATTTTACCAAATTTGTATCATTTGTTCATAAAAGTAGAAATAGTATTTTCAGGAACTCGAGGAGAAGACTAACAAACCACACATATCGGGTAGGATCCGCAAGTTAAGACTTACTTTTCTTGATTTCACTATGGTGTAGCTATAAAATAAGGTCATAGGGCTAGGGATGTGAAAAAAGTATCAATACTTTACTAATATCAAGGTGACCTGGTGGTCTAGGGGTAAGGTGTCAGACTTCTGTGCTGGGGGTCCGGGGTTCAATCCTCGGTCCCGGCACAGATTTATCTGATTGCCAAACCCTTCCTTCACCTCTGACAAGACGTGTATTAATCACAACTTGTGAATGTGTGGAATGCCAGGCCTCTACCGTGGTTCGGATTCCACGTTAAACTGTAGGTCCTCCATTTCATCTCACAATCACCCTACCATTACACATTAGTGTAAGTGCGTATAACCCGAACGGGTAGTAAGACGCGGTCTAATAATAATTTACTAATATCAATATTTTCTTTTCAATACTAGTATTTTTTTACTCAATACTTTTACTGATATTAGTACTCACCCTCCAGTAACGCACTGAAAGAAACTACTTTTTTGTTATTTTCAGTCATGTTGGGATTACATTTTTACTAGAGTGGACTGTGAAGAAAGAACCAATGCCACTGTTTCAATTCCCACTCATTTTCTGTATGACAAGCAATTCAATCTCTTTTAGCTTATCATAACTCATAGCTGTTCTTTCATCTTTATCAATACAGCCCGATGTCTGAAGGGTTGAGTAGCGACCAGTCTACTACCCCTTCCTTTATCAATAAGCGTGATAATCACAAACTAAACAAAATAAGCTTTTGTAGAACTCAATGAACTCAGTTAACTAAATGGTGGCCCAAGCAGACAAAGTAGAAAAGTTTATATGCCTTGTTTAAGCAGATAAAGCAGGGGAGGGTGTCCATTCTTATATTGTTTGTCAATAGTTAATAATCTATATTGATAGAGTATATAAACAACGAATGTAGTTAAAAAGTGGCGCCTACCAGAAGTGAATTATGAAAGTTTTTTAAAAGTTGGATAGTGAAAAAAGGATCTCGTTTTAAATTAGTAAAAACCATGATAATTTTCCGTTTTTAAATAAATAGGAAATATAATTTCCATGCAAAGGTTACTAGAGAAGAAAAAATATTTTTCCAAATTAAAATTTCGATACCGATACTTACTGGTATCGATATTTTCTTTTGATACCATATCCATACATAGGGTCATATGGAAGAACACCACTAAGTGTGAGTGGATACTTAGTGGCACGTTAGTGTAGTCCCGAGCACACACACACGGTCCACCTTCCAGCCTAGGATGATGCAAGCAAACAAACGCCACTAAGTGTGAGTGAATGCTTATTTGCACGTTGGTGTAGTTCCGAGCCAACTAACAGTCCACCTTCCAGGATAGGATGACATGAGCAAACAAACAACACTAAGGGTCCGCTCACACTAAGGGCCAGTTTCATAGTCAGATTTAGTACGCCTAAAGTGCGAGTCGATACTAAATACAAGACGTCACCTACCTGAAATTGAATGGAATGGGCCAGTTTCATATGCGAAACTGGCCCATTCCATTTTGGTCTAGGTAGGTGTCGTCCTGTATTTAGTATCGACTCGCACTTTAGGCATACTAAATCTGAATATGAAACTGGCCCTAAGCGTCCACTTAGCGGCATGATTGCATACAACCCATAATGCAATCAGCCAAGGTAAGACTTACCATGCATGGTTTCACCATGGTGTAGATATAGGATAGGATAGGATGATCAATAAAGGTAGGACTGCTACCTTAGTTCCACTGTTATAAGATGGGGCCATAGTGTAATCAGCTAAGGTAAGACTTACCTTGCTTGGTTCCATTTTGGCGTGGCTATAAGATAAGAGCCATAGGATGATCAACAAATGTTGGACTGCTACCTTGATTGGTTCCACTGCTATAAGAAAGTGTATTCAGTGAAGGTAAGACTTTTATCTAGTTTGATTTCACTATGGTCATATTGTAATCAGTCATGGGGAATCTGCTACTTTTCAGGATAAGTACTCTGTTCATAACAGTATAAAATGACAGAAATTAATAGAGGTATAATAAGCTTCAAAAACTTTGATTTTGCTTCAAATAAGTTCATTAACTTCGACTTAATTTTGTAAATCAAATTCCAGAACTGACATTTACCAAATTTCTCCAATAAAAATATTTTAAGTCAAAATGCACATTTGTGTTCAAGTTACTTTTCGTTTTGTGTTGTTTTAAGCATTGCACATTAATGTTTACACTAACCCGCTTTGGTTGCCACGTGGTCTAACGCGCTAATCTCGTGTTGGACTAGACTGCCGAAGACAAGGAGACCGGGGTTCAATCCTAGTTGGGTGCACTGAAGGTGGTTTTCCACTCTAACTCCATGCAAATGCGGGTGCACTTCCTCTAAATTAAGCCTTCAAAATCCCTAACCCATCAGTGTAATTAGTACATAGAAGTATAACCTGAACAGGTAGCAAGACATGGTTCTAAAGAAAGTTTACATTACAAAAATCCAAAATAATTAAAATACATGTTGGGATAAAATTTAATTTATCAGCTTTGGATAAATATGTTATGTTAACGGTATACCATTTTGTAAATAATATTTAATACCTAAAGTTATTTGATTACACAACTTATAATATTACACTTTTTTTTTAATATTTGAACTTTGATTGGCTTAGAGAATATTTCATATTATCTGATTCAGCTTTGTTTAAAATTTAAAAATAGGGCTTCAAATATCCTTAGAAATAGATTTATATTTTAGTCTATATTTTTTCACACAGATTTGAAGTTGTCAAAGCCAACATATTTTCATAGTCTATAAATATTTAAAGCCAAGTTGAGGTTTTCAATCTTTCATTTCAAAGGGTTTGCAAAAAATATATATATATAAATTATTACTTATGCCAGTAATACTCTAAAAACAGCAAGGGAAGATGAGAGGGCTGAAGATTAAGCCAAAAGACAGGTGAATAAATTACTCTACTTTCTCCCTTCTTCTTTAACTACAAATACACATTCCTAGGTTGTTTTAGTTGTACACATAAATACTAATTTTATTACATCCAGATCATTGAAAGAGATGATTTTTTCAAAAGGGCCATTTCGTTTCAAATGGATGTATTGCAAAATTTAAAGAACAAGAAGAAGCTTGCAGACAGAAAATATGATGACTGTTATTTTAATTTGGGTTTTACTTGTTTGGACGAGGACAATGACAATCCAATGTTGTCAAACTCTTTCAAATGAAAGTATGTAGCCATGTAAATTAACGTTAGCAACAAAAGGGATAATTTTCCAAACAAACTATGTTAACAAAAGCACCAATGGCATCACACACAGTCGCGCTACATGTTTTAACTTAAAAAAAAGGGACATGGAATGGCAGAGAATATTATATCAACATACAATGTTAATATGTGTAATATAATATTAGGCAAACGTGAGATCTAGGACGTAAAAGATATTTCACTGTCAAATGAAACAATTCATCGCAAAATTAATAACATTCCATAAGATTTATTGATTTACAAAGTTAGAGAGAGGTTGCTTTTCTCGATTAATTTGGATGAATAGTCAGAGATATCCAATTTAGCACAGATTTAATGCTAAATTAGATTTGTAAATAAAAATGATCTAGTTGAGGAATTACTCTATTGTAAAGAATTTTATAGTAATGAAAATTAATTTTAAAAACTAATAAATACAAAAACTAAATCCAAAAATAGATGCACTTTTCCTTCTTACTTAGTATTGTACCTTAGGCTATACTCATTGTTTCATGTCTGGTTGTATGAATAAGTACACGAGAAAAAGAATGCTCAAGTAAACAGAAATAATGAATGTGTGCATTAAAAACATTCGTTATAATATTATAACATATTATGTTACAATAATGTTTATGTAATAATTCTAAAAATGACATAAAATACACGGTAAGAGTTAAAGTAAGAAAATGCCCCAAAAATGGCATAAACTGTAAAATCCTTCAAATGTGCAAAAATATACAAACAAAAGTCATGTTTTCAACATAAGGGTGTCATAATATGTGTCTATATAAAAGTTACCATTGTGATTAGCTTCACAGAAAAAAGATACAAAGTCATCAACTTCCAGACCCGGTCATAACTAAAATAATATCCACTGGCTTGCTGGGGTGGGGACCATTGCCATGTCTTACACATAGCCAAAATTACAATTTTAGTGCAATAACTATACCTTATGAGTAGTATTATTAGAATATATTTAAAAATTTACAAATTCAAGAGATATAAATAATTGAAACTATTAAAAATGGTTATCATTGTAATAGCTAATAATCTTAATAATTAAAATGAGATTTCAAAATGGGGGCCTGTGAAATTAAGGGGAGAAGGGCTTAAATGAAACAAAATTAATATAGACAACTTCTTTCCGAGGAATCTAATTTAAACATAGCCCACAAGCTGCCCTCAAATATTAGGAATATTTAAAAAAATTGAAATTTCATAATATAGGCCCAACAAATGGGAGTGCTTGAAATTTACAAAATTGAAAAGAAAAAAGTTTTAGTGGAGTAGAAAGTAAAAAAACTTTTAAGTAGCTGCAATAACAATCCCAGAAAGTTTGAAAACTTATAATTTAAAGAAAGGGATTAATTAAATGAAATTTACAATATTAAACATAGAAATCGAGCCCAAGACCTTTGGTATTTTTGTGCCAATGCTCTGACACGTGGCTATCTTGGTTTGTGTCGTTCTTGTTTTTAGCATCGGGTCTTACTACCTGTTCAGGTGATACACTAAGGCACAGTGGACTGTGAGTGTGAATAGTTTCATGTGGTCGATACTTTCACCAATTACCAATTATTAGACTCAACTCAACCACTGGTGAAATATAGTCCTGTGTAAAATACAAACCAATATAGTTCACTAGGTAGAGTTTTGGAGTACAAAGCCAAAGCTCCTTAGTCGGTTCCCATATCCCGGTTGTTATTTTTCACTCTATTGAATTTTATTCAGCTATCATAATTGATCATGTGGACAATAATCACTTATATCAGTTTGTGATAGGCCTACACACGAATAAAAATTGAAATGCGGACCTGAGAAAATTGTGAAGGGAGACTTGAAATTTCCAAAACTAATTCAAATAAATGCCCTTAAATTAGAATATCAAAAATTCAAACATTATTGATGACAGAACAATTAAAATAAACAACATCTGACTACATAACTCAGTGAACCGTTATACTCCTGTATTCAATCTATTTCTGTAACGATGTATAGTATTATATTAAATTTACCCATAGTCAACCTAATTTGAAATAAAATTTAGTCTATATTATAGAAATTTGTAAAAAGAACATATTTATTTCATTTGCAGCACGGGAAAATATACACACTTTTCCCAGGCTTTCTAGATGCTAAAGATTCAAGCACCTTTTTCTCCTGCCTTCTGTTACTAACGGTTTGAGAGCTCTACCGCCCTGTGTTAGTAATTTGCTGTACTAATAAGTTCAAAGTGTATCTACTTTTGCATTTGTATTAAGACATAAGGTCTGCCATTTGTGGATACAATTCAAATTTTTAATTACTGTCGCTAGATTGAGATAAACCTGAATGGTCACCATTCCGAGTGGATACAATTCAGTTGCCTCTTCATTCCAGAAACTTAATTAAATGGGAGTCTATTATTTATATATATGGACAATCAAAAAGAAGGAACAAAGGTATTTGTAGGGTTTTGAAATGTGGTCGTGGAGAAGATTGAAGAAGGGAATTGGATGGACAAGATGAGGAATGAGGAGGTATTGAGGAGGGTAGGAGAGGAGAGGAGCCTGATAGGGATGATAAGGAAGAGAAAAATGTCTTGGTTGGGCTACACACTACATAGGAATTGTTTAATGAAGAGTATTACAGAGGGGCAGGTAGAGGAAAAAAAAGAGTATGGTTTGGACATACCAAGAAAGGAAGAAGCTACATAAGGATGAAAGAAGACACACAGGACTGTGGAAAATGGAAGATATCCAGATGATACCTGTCTCAGGACAGATCCACAGAAGAAGGAAAAAATATTATAAAAATATCCATTAGGGGTGTTTATGCTGACTCAACCGTTTTGTATTACCTGCAATGGTTTACAATACTCCCTGTACTTTCAATATTAAACTACAAACGCTGCTGACTACATAACAAATTACCTCAAAGAGGCAGAGCAAACATGTTAGATCAGCAGGCTGACCTGAGAGATAGGGTCTGAGTTTGAACACCAGGTGACATGGTGTTTCTTTTCCATGAAAAGGATCTTAAATTCTCTGTCTTGGTTAATAATGATATAAATAGCCTTCTAATTTCTACTTTCTTGGATTAAGTTGTTAGTTTTGTTTTTGACCGCATCTTATTACGTGTCTGGGCTATAAAATATTGGTGACTAGACCTCATGCCCACTGATGTAAGTGGTTAGTAATACGTTCATTAAACGTACTAAAGGAGGGCTACACAACATGAGACCTCGATTTATCCAAGTAGTTTGTGAGATTTTTAGTTAACTAAATTATGGGTGAAGGCTTACAATTAGGAAATATTTTATTTATGTTTGTTGTATTATGTATTATTGTGTTTATATTCGAGTGTTATCGCATGGTATTTAGGATAAATCTTAGATTTTGTTTAGTAGAAAACCAAACTTTGAGGCCGTATTCCCATCATTAGTATAACCATTATAACTATTACAAATAAGCTTATAAACATTAATTATTTTGTCAGTGTATGGTAGTTGGTGTCATCCTCCTCCCCTCACAATTATCTATGCCTTCTCTTTCAGTTAGATGGCCACTTTGGTCTTACCCAAAAAGTCCTGTAGAGAAAGATCAGTATATCTACCAATGAGTAAAAAATGGCAAAGGTGCTCCACACCCCGCAACATTAATAGGGACTTGGAATAATAAAATTCCCTACCAAATAATATATAGATTTATAAGACTCGCCATTTTCAGCTCTAAGGTAGGTCAGAGTGCGGCAGCGTGGAAGAGCTAGTAGGTGTAGGGGCGAAGAGTTCAAGAGAAATATCACAGTATTCACATTACTTTATTTGTTGCCTAAAATAAAATAAAAATATCCTTTGCCAAGAAATTATCATGAGCTATCAGCTAGTCAGCCACCATGTTGAATATTTATTTGGTGTTATTAAAAGACTTAGTACTCTTAAGCCTAGTATGCACTTGGAAACATTGTTTGCCAACTTTGATAGAAAACTGTTTCCCATGTTTGCCAACTCAACTGTTGGCAAACATGGTAAACAGAATGTTTGGAAACAGTTAAAAAATTATTTTGAGTCCAGACTACAATGATGAAACATTGTTTACTGTCCAGAGTTCAATTGAGAGAAAGATGTCTGCCGAGGAGTATGATGATATGGCTTGTATTTAAAATAATGTGTTCACTCTGAAATTGCAGACGAAGGGCCTTTTGACTTTTATTCCACTTCATTTGGACCAACCATTATACACATCCAGTTTTTTATTAGATTTTTATAGTCCACGGATGTCACATCCTACAACAATGTGTTTGTGTGAAATATCTCTATAAGTTTCTGTGTCTTTTTGGTTGACTACACCATGGCAAATGACAAACCCGGAACTGATGTAATCTCTGTGAACAGCAGAAGCAAACTGGTCCATGTTGTTTGTTGCCGGGAATGTTGGCAAACACGTCCAGACACACAAACATTGTTTCTTGTAACACATTTGAAATGGATGACAATACAAGTTTCCTTCATGGAAAACACGACTATTTGTTTCCAAACAATGTTTCCTAGTGCGTACAAGGCCTTCGACTAATCATGATCATCATTAACTGTTTCCAGACTGTGGCTGGGTCAGTTTAGTCGAATGCCTCGATATTCCACTTTCTTTACACCATTATTCTCCTCCTCACTTTGCTTTCTTGGTCTCTCTTGTGGTCTTTTTCCTACATACTTCATCTCCATAATTCTCTTCAGTATTCTTTTCTTTTCCATGTTCATTACATGTCAATAACATCTCAGCCTTGCTTCCTCTATTATCTCATGTACTAATTGTACACCTATTCTTGTCCTGACAACTTCATTCCTTATCTTGTTTCTCCTCATGATAGCATATTCGTCACAAAATTAATTCCCATGACCTCCACATTCCTCTTACACACCTATAGAACAACTCCTCCTGCTACCCTCTTATTAAATTCTATCTACAACCACCCTTCACATCAATCACGCTTTGTAATATATATTTAATTCCAACATATATTTATTTGATATATTTTATTTGATATATTTGGATATCACATTTAGGTTGGTTACATGATTTATACCTTTGGTATCATTTATCGTGCCTAGTGAAGATGCTAGAACTAGCATGCACCAACTATAATATCTTTGATGTCATTTACTGCTCCTAACAGTAATTCTGAAACTAAATTTATGTATTTCTCCAATTTTATGTAAAAACTTATATTATTCCTTTTGTAGGGTTGCACTGAAATTCAATGATTCTTAAATACATTTTTATAATGTTTAAAAAATAACTAAATTATAACTCACCTGTATTGCTAGGTTGATAGAAGAAATTCAAGCCAGCCACTGCAGTGGAAGGGGGCCAATAATTTTACCCATCAGCAAGTTATTGAGTAGTGAGAAAGACGACGTGGCCGCACCCCCTCTAGTGGGACTATTGGAAACTGTAAGCTCATTGATGAGGTGTACAGAGGCGTACAATCTGATGTCTTGAGGCGTTTAAAGGATTAGTGATATCAGATGTTTCCTGTCAACAAATAGCTGACAGAGTTTTTAACCCCCAAGACTACTTAAATAAGAAACTTTAAACAAGGTTTTCACATATTCACCTGGAAAATTTACATTGAACTTAATTTATTTTTGTTCAGAGTTTCCTATATTTTCAAATTTCACATTTGTTTTATTAAAATAATTCTTTTGTGCCGAGTGCGGGGCCAAGTTCGAGGCCTGGAAAGGATGCTGGTCTGGCGGGAAGAGACAAGCAAATGGGGTTGGCTCAAAAGATTCCTTGAAGAATGAACATGTGAGATTTGGCCGAGTTCTTATAAGTTTTCCCAGGATCAGAATTACTCTACCGGCAGTGAAAACCACTTTAAGATGACAACAACCACTACTATAATGACAGTGAGAGGATTGGAGGACAGTTTCTACTTATGAGTGAATTCTTTTTTTTTTAATCACCTACTTTTTATGACTGACCTACGAGACTTCAACACAGGTGAATATGAACCATTTTACTAACTACTACATATATTTTCTTCATCGACCTACATCATACTTCAGAGACGTAATATCTATCGTTACTTCATTTATTAAATCCATCACCATTTTATACTAAACAAGAGTCAGCAACTTTAAGCTGCAAACATTTTTTTTTTCCCCCTTTTCCTTCTGGAAACTATTTTTTTTTTTCAAGTGTTTAAAAAATTAAGGTGGTCATGACCTTCATAGTACCATTTTAACCAGGCATGTATTCACAACTCAGTGAAACCCATTTTTCAAACATTATATCCAATGTTAAATTATATATTTTCAAATTCACTTTTTTTTTAGGCCTTAAGACAAATTTTCATATAATTTTTCATTATCATCACAATTTTGTAAACCCTTATTCATGTGAATTAGTCCTACATTTTCTTCAACAGTATTTTTAATATTTATATCTTTATTAGGAATATATTATTTTTGGCCCGATGAGGTTTAATCCATTGGTTTTGTTAATGTTTTAAGTTTATATATTTTATCAATATGTCATAAAATGTCAAGTATTAAATTTGTTGTTTATCATGACATCTGCCAGGTAGTGAGATTTACAAGTTTTTTATTTGTTGGAAGAATATTTAATTTTAAATTCGTCTCATTTGCAAGTAATTATTTCCAAAGTACTTTAAGTCACCCCACCCATTGTTAGAATTGTTACCTGTGTACAACACCTGGTTGATTCTGGCAGAAGGCCGCTCCAGGAGACCGGGTTCGACTCAAAGGAGTGTTCTTCAGGTGTGTAACATATATTTTGGTTCAGAAGGGCAAAACAAGGTCACTTAACAATACCAGCCCCTCTCCGATTGTGTGTGCCGGCGAAACCCCCATAGCATACACCGAGATACTAAGATTATTAATTTATTGTTATTTATATTTCATGTTTGTAAATTACTTTTACAGCATCCAAGATATTTTACAAAATTTCTCAGCTATACTCTATCCAACTTAATTCTTTCCTCCTCAAGTTTCCTTGGCACTCTAATCATGAGCACTTCCATTACCATTACGATGAGTAGTGGTGAGATAGTACTCCCCTGCTTAACTCAATTTTTTATTTGGAACCACTTTGTTTACATCTTTTGTCTTAACACAATTCACGTTATCCTCATACATACTCTTTACTTTCATTACAACTCCTCTTTCCACTTCAACCTCCTCCATCACTTTCCAGACTATTTCTATCCTCACTATCATATGACTTCTCCACAATCATAAATACCATTACCAAGTCCTTCCCAAATTCATACCTCCCTTTCATCAGCTGTCACATAGCGAATATCGAGTCTACTATAGACCTTTGTTCCCTAAATTTGTGCCGTTTCTCTCTCCCCTTTTCTTTTCCAGTATCTTCTTATTTACTTTTGTACTGTTAGACTATACATCAGATATCGAGACAGATTTAATATGTAATGCTGGCTGCGTTCATTACTGGCAATATCCAAGCTTGTGGTTTAAAATCCATAGGCAAACTATTAACTTTCAGAAATTATTGGTGCTCATGGATTTTACTGTTCCTATTAGTTAGTGAACAAATAACAAAACATTTCAAAATAATCGGATTATATTTGAGACTGCCTCATGAGGGTTTAAGTTTTTTAATACTAAACTATTGAAAACACATTAAATTTCTGGGCAGTAGTTTTTTTACATAAGTTACACATTTTTTTTCGTTTTTAGCAAAAAAAAATTCCAAAATTGTGTGTAAATTTAACTATTTTTAATTAGTTTAACTTATAATTTATAGACCTTAGTTAATATTGATTTTAAATCATTCATAATAACCTAGAAATGGATTGTTTTTATTAATAATTTTGCTGATAGTTTCTAACACAATGACATGTTTTTCGTTTTTGTTTTTCAATGAATATTCATAAACAAGTGTGTTTAACAAGAAAATCCCACAAAAAGAGCAGATCTGAACTTTACAGTTAATATAAGAAACACATAAATAATGAAAATTAATGTCACTGATATATATGACTTTTTTTAAAACATAAGTGACAAGTTATCGAGTATTTTATAGCATTTTAATATTTTGAACACTTTCATGGTAAGCCTCACTCAACATGTGTATATAGATATGTAGCACATAACATACTGTTGTCGAGGTCACTGATCAAAACAAAACCTAATGATATTAGTTTCAAATTACAATGTTACTAACCTTTATTGTTTAAATGAACACAGCTCTCCAGAAAACAAAGAAATTCAAATTCATTTAAATAAAGAACCTTCAAAGAATTTATAAATAATAAATAAAGAACAATTGAGTAAAAACAGTGGATTTGCTTTTATATAGTATATATATGCACTTTTCACATTAACAAATTAAAAAAATAGCCATAAATATCATGCCATCAACTTGAGTTATGTGTGTGTCAGTTCAATGTTTGCAGCAAAGAAATAGAGAAATGGTCTTACCCTTCTAGTTCGAAGTATACTGTCAACCTTTCTAATAAACATACAATTTAAACCTGTTTAAACATCAAACATAAATAACTATAGCTGTGTGAAATCCTGAGCTTCGGGAAATTGGTTGTGCCCATAACTTGGTAGGGAAAAAATATAAAAAGGTTACAAGTAAGGACTGCCTATCAATGTCATGTTTGTATTTAATTTTCAATAAAAATGTTATTAATTTATTAAATTTAAATTAACCTTTGTTGCTAAGTGGATGAATACTTGAAACTTTAGTCGCATTTATTTTAAAACTACCTTATATCACAACTGAGCACCATTAAATTATGTAACCATACTACATATAATTGATAGTAATATTTATCACTGAATAGATTTATTGCAGGGAAACATGTGTTTAGCGCAATATAATAAAAGTTGCTTTTAAATATCAAATTTACATGAAATACACACCTATTATGTAAATGTTATTGTTTGGAATGGCAACCATTTGTTTTTTTTGTACCATATATAATAATAGTTGGGTAAAATAATAAAAATATTTAAGACCAATAGTGCTTTTTGTGAGAGCTTCAGTAGCTAAAACCTAAGAGGTAACCAGGCACATTGGCTCAGTTGAGAAATATTTTCAGTGTTATTATAGACAAGACTGTGACTCACTCATTTATTCAGATTAATATGAATATCTTGATGTTTTAATGTGTAAGTAGTTATCAAAATTCACGCCATGAGATTTTATTTAGTAATTTTTTTAGTCTTTTTATCCTTAACATTTATTTATCAGCCTATTTAGCCCAAAAATGATTGATTAAAAAATATTCTATAAGGAAAACCTCTTTTCGCTTTATGAGTTAATTGTATTATATTTTGTGTTTTTTGGTTTCCTCATTTAGGAAGTTGCGTTGTGCGTTTCACACTCCTCCCTGATGAGTTTCAATAGAATGAAACCTGGGTTGGGGGATTGAGCGGTGACGATCGATTTTCTTTAAGAGGCAACCATTACCTCTTTGTCCAATGGCAGCAATGTAAAGTGTGAACTGTGTTCTTCTTTTCATTGTAAAGGCCATATTGTGTTCATCCCCCTTTTATGTGTTTCTATCCACCTTTCCTATACCTTCTTCCAAATATAATATGATTAAAAAATACATAATTTTATATTAGTTGCATTAGGCCTAAATTTTTTAATTTACCTTACATCAAAACCCTAGTCAACACGTGTTAAACAAAACATTATTTAGTTTTTATTTGGAAAACTTACAATTTAAAAATAAATTAATATAAAAATTTTCCCTTAACATTTTTCACAAGATTATAGAATTAAAATTTATTGTTCAGATCTATAACTGTAACTGAATAAGAATTTTTGTTCCTTTTCCTGACCCTATTTAAAAATATGTTTGATATCAACCCCTACATTTAACTAAATTGAAACAAAATTTTTCATCCCTTTCTAAACAAATTGCCATATACCATACCATCAAATTGATTTATTAATTTCTTTTATTGGAATGAATGGGAAGGATAAGTTTAGACTAAAATTATAAGTCTGAAAAATAAATATAAGCTTGAAATTGGAAAATTATTTTTAAATTTTTTCCCGTTTCCTGTTCCTGCGGGAAATTTTTATTTCTTACCCGAAAATTTCCTAAAGTCAAAATGTCATTCCCGCACAGGCTTATAAATAACATATCAAAAACCAAATATTTTACAATATAATTTTGATGATTCATTAATATAATACATAAAATGCACATTTCAAAGTTAGAATGACAAATTAGTTTATAAAAATGCTGAACTGTGATATAATTATAAAAATTAATAAAACCTCTCAACACTGAACAGAAGAAGTGTCCAATGAACCAGAAATCTTTCTGTTCTTTTTACCCTCAGCAAGTTTCTTTTTTGAATGTTTTATGACAGCCATATCCTCAGATTCTCCTTCACTAGAAGAGTCCTTTATTCTTTCTTTGCGCAATTTTTTCTTGCCCACACTGTATTTTTTCTTCTCAGACAGCTTCTTTGCCTTCTTCACCTTCTTGTCAAGCATTTTCCTTTTTCGCTTCTTTGGCGATACATCTGTCGAATGCTCTGATGAATCATCTTCACTGTCTGAATAATCTGAAGTAGGCACTTTCTTACGTTTCAGTTGCAATTTCCTTTTCTTTTTTCTATCTCTCTTTTTCTTAGACTCCTCCTCAGAGCTACTTTCATCAGAAGAGTAGCCTTTACGTTTCCTTCTCCTCTTCGCTTTCATGTGTTTATGCCTGCGATAAGAACTGTCTGAACTTTCTGAGGAAGAACTTTCTGTCTCAGAGTGTTTCTTCTTGTGTATCTTTTTCTTCAGTCCCCTTTTATTCACCCGAAGTTTCCTCTTTATTTTCTTGGCTATTACACTGTGTTTCTTTAAATTTTTCTTGTGTTTTATTTTACTCCTATAATCGCTACTGCTAGAGTCACTCTCACTGGAAGAATCACTTGAATTTGAAGAATCAGAGCCACTGCTGCTTGAACTGTGCTTTATGCGGCGTTTCCTTTTCTTTATTTGTGACGGCACTTCTTTAGGACGTTTTCGCTTTATGCTGTGTATTTCTCCATCATTTCCTTTAAGTTTATTTTCTGCAATCGGTTCCTTGCTCCTTACCTTGGTAATAGCTTTCTCATTGCTCTCTACAAGAGATTTCTCAGGTTCCTTTTCTAACTCACACTCCTTATGTTTCCTGTTTGGATCAAAGTTGTTTGAGTGACTTTCAACAATCAAACCTTCCGACTTTTTCTCCAATTCCCAATCTATCAACTTCCTTTTACGCGGGATATCTTCCTTATCACTAGATTGGTCAGTGTCACTGTTTGATTCATCGGTACCGGAACTAGACGAGTCATGGTCAGAGCTGACCTTCCTTTTCTCAGTTCTTGATTTATCTCGATCAGACACATCTTCTCTTGAAGTTATTTTATTGTTTCTGCTCCTTTCTTGTGAATAGTTCCCTGCTCTAGTTTGCTCCACATGCTTAGATATATAGTTCTCCTCAGTGTCGAGGCTGGTGCTTATTTTGGAAGTGTTATTGGGGTTTTCTTTGGATGTCCCTCGATCTCTTGGGTGGTCTACTTCCCTCCTGTTTTTAACTCTCTCAGGACTACCATTTATCTTATTGGAATCACTTCCGTCCAGTAGTTTTGAATGATATATTGATTCATTTTGTGATTCTTTTAAATCTGTCTCTTTCCAGAGTTCACTGTCACTATTCGTTGAAAATTGCTTCTCTTTCCCCAAGTCATCATCAATGTACTTTTTACCCTTCCTTGACTCCTGGCTTGAATCATCCTTCCTTAAAACCTCTTTTACTTTGCTATCTCTTTTATTGTAGTGTTCTTTGCTACTTCTTGTATCGTTCCTGAATCTATCTTTACTGTGTTCTGATATTTTACTGCTTTTATCTTTGCTTCTTTCTCTTGACCCCCTTTCAGTGCTATCTTTGTGCTTGTCCCTGGATATTTTAGTAGTTATTTCTTTGCTCTCATCCTTTGATATTTTATCTTTGTGCTCATCTTTGGATACTGCAAAACTTCTATTTTTGCTTTCTTCCTTCAATACGTCATTATTTTTATCGATGTGATCTCCTGTGGATGTTGCATCACTTCTATCCTTGCTTTCTTCTCTCAATAGTCTTTCACTTAAAATGGGTCTCTCAATTTCAATTGACTTAATAGCATCCTCTGTTCTATGTGAATACTCCTTGTCTTTAACTCTCTCTTCCGTCACTTCATTAAGTCTCTCTCTTCTCCTGTCCAAGCTATCAGAACCATTCTTATGCCTATCTTCAGTGGCTGTGGTTCCCTTTTTTGACTTGTCATCCATCCTCTTTCCGTCCCCTGCCCTGAGTCTATCCAACTCAAACTCTCTACTACGGCGATCACTTCGGCCCCTATCTCGGTCCGAGTCATCTGCTTTCCTGCCACTCCTACTTTTATCGCGGTCAGATTCATTAGTCTTTTTATCACTCCTGTGCCTTTCAGTTCGACTTGAGTACTCGGCCCTTCGGTCACCCCTTGACCTCTCACGGTCAGAGCTACACCTCCTCCTGTCCCCGCGGGATTTATCTCGGTCCGAGTCACTGACCTTCTTGGAAGAGCTCTTTTCCCGTGAGTTGTCCCTGCGCCGGTAGCCATCTTGATCCCTGTGAGAGTTGCCTCTGCTGATCCTCTTCTCAGAAGACTCAAGGGCTCTTCTCTGATGGTCAATGTTTTCCTCTCTACGCTTGCCTTGCGAGTTATGATGGTCATGATGGCGGTTTGTCAAGTCTTGAGCATTTGAGTCATCCACATTTTTAGTGGGATAGGTGTCATACTGGTGACCTATATCTTTTCTCCTTTCTTCAGAATACTGTAAACAGATTCATGAACAAATAGTTAAAGACAAAATGGATAAATCATAGGTGAGGTTTTCTTTATACACTAATTTTATACTAAATTATGGAACTTAGAATAGAAATGGATACATTCTCAGGTATGGACAAATTTTATCAAAGCTAGACAGACCCCTTCATTGCATCAATGTTTTGATAAATGATCCTAAGTAAAATTAAGATAGGAATTATGTGTTAACTATTCAAATTGATATTAATTAGAGCTGTAATAAAATTTATTAATTTAACTATAAATGAATTTAAAATAGATTTGTTGGGGGGTGGGAAGATAAATTTAACTGTAAACAACCCCTTAAATTCTTTCCCTGCCCGGGGGGAATGCATCTGTTGACCTTTACCAATAAACTTTGTGCAGGTGCCCTGGTATGGACACTGGTGGAACACATATCTACAAACTTTCACTGGAAAAGGCTGATTCATCGAATAAGGAATGCCTCTTGACAGCGAGAGCTTGAACAATTAGTTGTGTTTGTGTTAATAAAGTAGAGCTGGAACTATGCCAATTGTCGATCCAATCATTATGACACAATCGCTGTGTAGCAAACATTGTCCTTTGGAAAGGATTGTAGAGTAGAAAGAAGGGAGGATTGGGGGTTGGAGGTTGTTTACTGGCTAGAGGGGAAAAAAAAGTTTGAAAGGACAGTCTGTGGTGACTCATTCTATGCGGCTTGTAAGTGAGACAGTGTGAGCGATATTAATACAGGGTGGATTTCAAGGTCTGCACTTTGTCAGCAAGACAAGAGAAAATGTGAAAGACTGAGAGGGTGGATCTAAGGGGTTACTGTACAAAAAAAAAACTGGAATGGTCAAATAATGTTTCGCCTTAATTACTTGTGTGTTTATAAAGTGTGAAAAATCCAATGTACAAAGGTGAGCTCTTCCTTTCTTCTCTTATATTTTATCTTCATTATTCTTTATTATCACCCCCTTTTGTTTCCCATGTAAATATTTATATTGCATAGACATAGTCAAAGGTGTGAGAAATGTATTTTTACTCCAACAACAGTTTATTATAGTGTTTCTAACAAATTCTTTTTTAATTCAAAATGGAGTAATTGAGTGTTTATGTGAAGTGTCTTTCCTGTTCACTCTTTTTTGTTTGTAAAGGCAAAAATGCAGGAATATTATATTTTTATTTAAATGTGCGACTACTTCACCTATAGAAGACAGAAGAAAGGGAGAAGATGTCACCTTTGTGTATTAGATTCTTCCCACATATTATGTTTTCCTCTTTCCCTAGGTTGGCTGTCTTAATTAAATTTGCACTAATAGGCTACAGTGCTTCCCAATAATGAGGAAATTTGTGAAACGTTCCAAGAAGATTTTTTTTATGTATATTGCATGTTGTATACACAAAAGTTATTCAGTTATGCTAGAAAAGAAAAAAGAATGAGAACTTTTAAATAAAGAATGGACCCAGCAAAGCAATTACTAGAATCATATACATTACCAGAATATAACAGACATGGCCGACCCTCCTGCATTTGCAATCAAAATCCTGGGGACACTTCCCAAGACACAAGCCATCTAAAATCTGCAATGTGTGTTTTGCCCACAAAAAAAAGAAGCTAAGCAACTTGGGAATGTGAGCAGTGTCTCGTGGCACTTTATGTTAGAGAGTGCTTCAAGAAGTACAACAACTAAATTTGATGACTTTAAAATCTTTATCTTGTAATCTATCCCTATTGTTTGGTTTAAATATATATTACCGTATTTAAAACATACATAATAGTGGTTATAATTGAAAGAAGGTGGATAGAAATATACAAAAGGAACTAACACAATATGGCTTCTACAGTGTAAAGAAGAACAGTTCACCCTTTATATTGCTTCTATTGGTCAAACATCTACTATTAATAAAGACTTTGACTCCTGCTACACCACCAGAGTACTCAGAGCATTCCCTACAGCCACTTGCAACTCTAAGCTCAGGCAATGGGAACTTGCACATCAATGGGTAACCAAATCCACACTACCCCAGGCTTTAAAACTGAGATTTTAGAGAAAAAAAGCTTTAGTTATTAATTTTTCAGAAAGCTATCTAACTATTCAAGCCTGCATTCTATTGCATCAATTTGGCAACACTGCAAGTTTTCAGTTATATTTATTCTTCAAGCAGGTAGCTCCATATAAAACTTTCTTTGTGTTTTATGTGTCTCTCTTTATATGATAAAGCTATTTCCAAAAATTAAAACAATGAGTAACTATGTAAGTGTGAAGTGTTAAAAGTATAAGAAGAAATAAGTGTGTTTGTTCCTATCTAGGGCTGACCTAGCTATATTTCAGGTTGGTTGACTCCATTCACCAGAGTGTCCAGCCAAACTACATTTTAAAATTTCCTCACTTTTCCAGGTTTTCCAAAGCCAATTTCCAACTTTTGCAGTTACTATTATTCAAACTTTATTTTTTTATCACAATTTAATGCAAAAAGGTATTTAGACACAAACCCATTCTGAAATTATGTCACTCTATGAAAATGTTAAAAGGTTTTGGTAGTGCGATTTAAGTTAGATTTCAGCTAAGATAATATTGAGACATTAAAGATCGCCTTACACCAGTACAACTTAAAGATTTTGTGAGACACATTCTTATTTAGTTTTTTCTTCTTTTCACATAATCAATTGTCACGCACGTGCATAAGAATAACTCAACTTTGGTTTAAAAGGGGCAGAAAGACAACTTTAAAATCCCTTGTTGACATTGATAAGTGAGATTAAAATGCTTAGCTAGGACAACTGAGTTAAAATAGATTCACGGTCTATATTAACTGTAAGGAAAATATTATTTTGATTATTGTAAATAAAAGTTACGTATCTTTTGGTAAAATTCCAGTAATATTATCAAATTCCCTGACTTTTCCCTGATCAAGCAAACTCCCTTACTTTTCCCTGTCTTCCAAATCGCTGGACACCCTGTTCATTATATCACTTACTTTACATTTTGCATATTGCTTTAGTAATGCTGTAAAGAAAATAAATCAAATGATCATCAGCATCGGTGAGTGGCAAGATCAGCAACAAATGATCAGCATCGACCTAGCCGGCAAAAGGCTGCCCTAAAAATTATCATCATCAACCATTTCCAGCCTCTGGCCGGGTCAGTTTCGTGAAATGCCTCCATCTTCCTTTATCCTTCCACCACTCTTCCTCTGTTAATTTCTTCAATTCTTCTGCTGCCCTAAATTAAGTGTTCCATTAGATTAACTAACCCAATAATAGTAAGCTCGGCTACTATCCTTTGATTTGTCAATCTGCCTTCAGCTCTAATCGTTTATATATTAAGTATAGAAGTTTATGTTTAAGTGATTTGTGTTTCGTTTCAATTAAGAAGCCTGAGCACAGTTAAACTAACAAGGGGTTTTATTCATATTAAATAAAAACTAAGAGTAATTAAAGTGAGTTGCAATCTTCACCTTGTGGTTATGGCCATCTTCTTTGAGTCCATCATTTCTATCGTCGACATGCTCCAACCGACCTGGTAACAACAAGGAATCAAACAAAAAGAGTAAATTTGAATAACCGTGGGTGATTTAATAACTTTGATTTAACCTTGTATCGGGCATATTGCCTGAACAAAGAGTAAAACTTGTTGGTAAAGAAAAATAAGGTATGGGAGTATTTCAATGCATTTAACACAAGTGAGGAACACTAGTGCCCGAGATTGCGCTTATAGCTAACTTTGAACGATTAAGTACAGCTACTGTAATTTATATGCCTCTCTTCAGATAGACGCTGATTGGGATATTTAAAATTAATTATTAGTGTCCCCTTAGATTAACAGTTTGTTGGTGATAGCCAACAAAGAACCTAGGTATACTAATTATAAGATATATTTTTCTTAAAATTGATGATCACTAACATTTTGTTCACTTTCTAATAAGTAGGGACCTGATTTTTCCTATTTGCCTTCTTTTCCTTGGTTGTAAAATATAGGCAGTTGAGATATACAAGCATTGAATGTTATTACGAGTAAAGTATGAACATTTTATCTTGCCTATAATTTTCTATTCTGTTGGTTTTTGCCTATTTTATGAATGAGCGCCTATTTCGGCTTGGGCCTCTCTCTCTCTTTTATATGGTATGGCTTTTCTGCTTAAATAGAGTCGAGTTTCTTAGAAATTTTAAGTTGTGGTATACGTGTTTGAAGTAGGTTTTAAAATCAACATTTGTTAAATAGCTTCCAATGAGCGTAAATTTGGTCGAGGACAATGGAATCTTTCTTCAGAAACGTTAAATTTGAAATTTTGTATCTTGACATTATGTGAAGTAGAACTTAGCTTTTCAAATTATAATAAACAGTCTATTTGAAAATAAATTCCATTCCAATATTGGAAACATAGAAAATTATGATTATCTAGTGATTAACAGCATGAGAACCGCTTCAGTGGTCGAATGGGCTAAGGCGTCACTCTCACAGTAGACTGGACTGTTAAAGAAGAGATTGCGATTCAAATCTCAGTCAGGTGTATTTAACATGTTTTTTACTAAATGGTTTTTCACTCTCCCACCACATCATACCCTTTCTCTAAATTCCACCTTCCAAACTCCTAACATATTTGTGTAGTTAGTGCAACGTGTGTGTGTAAGAAGGATGGAAGAGGGAGATGGAGGAATTTTACTAAACAGACCCGGTCACAGGCTGGAAGCAGTTCATGATGATGCATATAATCCAAATGAGTGATGAAACGTGGTGCTAAAATAAATCAATGCGAATTGGTGGTAGGTAATAAAATAGTAGGTAGTAAAATAAATTTGACATTGCCTATTGTGTGCATTTTTTCCTTAAGTGCATTTCTGGTACCTAGATTCAATAATTTTAGTGCCTGTTTGCTTGCCTATCTTAAACATTTTGGTGCCTAAGAATTTGCTCCCTACTAATAAGCTATTTGTCATAGAAATCATATATGTGTATAATGCAATCTGTTGCATGAGGGTCAGGGTCAGACACAATAAAAATGCAACCAGAATCACAAATCGATCTACTCAGAGTTAAACATTAACCTGGCTTCTGAAGTAGAACCAAACCTGAATGGAACCTTTACTTGTGTTCAGCCATATGTAAAGCTGTCATGGAAATTGACCTACCTCTACCCTTCCAGTGTAGTTTAGACACACTCTGACTGAAATCAACGTGGATCCTTCTATCGTCAATGAGAACGTTGTCCATCTTGAAGTAGGCATCCTCACATGCTTTACGGTCCTCAAATTCAACAAAGGCATACTGTAAAGAATCCCCACTTTTCTTATCACGAATAACTTCGCAGCTGAAACATGATACAACACTAATTGACGAGGACATAAATCAATATTTAGCAATAAGGATGTTAGATTGAGGGAGAAATAAAGTAGACAATGTCGGGCCCTCTCTCACCTCTTGACCTTTCCAAAGCGACTGAAGATAATCTCCAGGTCGTCATCACTTGTGACTGGATTCAGCTTACAGACAAAGAGCACATTCTCAGGAGGGGCCACCTCCGCATCGGGCAGGTCTCCTACAATCTCCAGGATGGTGGCCTGAGCCTTGGCCTCACGGGACCGCACCATTTCCTCTACCTCTGCCGCTGAGCGGCCTTGCGTTTCGTCCAACTCCTCATCAGGTGCAATTCGACCATTCTGAAATATACAATAATTGCCTTCTAATACATGTGCAATGCAGCCAAGTTAGAATAACATTTTAAATACCACTAAGTGAACAAAATAACTGTTTGTAACAAAAGAAAAGTTGAAATATTTATTTTTTCTTGATTAAATTCTACTTTTGTTAGTTGTTCTTAGATTGATCGGTTTATTTGTGTGTATTCACCACAGGTTTAGGTTTGAATTATTGATGATAAATTAATAACATCAAACAATTACCGAATAATCTAAGGTGTCACTCGTTTTAGACTGGCATGCTGATGATGGTGATATCAGGGTTAAAATCTCGGTCGAATCTACTGAGGGTGGTTTTCCCTAAATGGTTTCCTAATCTGCCTCCATACAAATGCAGGTAGATTACCTCTAAAAATGCTTCCTTCCTTATCCTACCCCATTAGAGTAATTATCGTATATGCATATAACATGAACAGGTAGTAAGACACAATGATAAAAAAAAATCCAACAATTCTATTCGTATAACTGGTTAATGCAATATCTGAACTGTCCAACCAGGAAATAGCGCCGAGTGTAACAATGACCAGCCCTCTGGCACTACTAATTAGTACCTAGCAGTATTAAAACTTGCCAAATAGGCGAGCATATAATTCTACTAACAGCAAGTGTCTCAGCAGAAGGTACAGGTGAGGAGTCAGGAACTGCGAGTCCTGGGGGATCATCATAAGGATCCTCCAGGATAATTGTATGTGTGATCCTGAAACAAACACAACAAACACTTTACATGCGCACTATACATTCTCAGTAAATATTCATTATACACCCTGATACAACTGGTGTGGTCAAGACTCTCACTAAAAGTGCTCACCTTATATCCTGATATGGGCGGTGGTCTGCATCACAGATGGCCTCGTTGAGCTTACGTAGAACCTCATGACCCTCTACGACCTCCCCAAATACACAGTGTTGTCCGTCCAGAGAATGTAGATCACTACTCAGTGTCAAGAAGAACTGAGAGCCCAGTCTGAGAGTCAAACAATCACCACATGGATTCAACCCAGAACCTTAACATGCACATTTATTGAGCTCAGCTGATCACTTAGGACCATTTGATATTATTTATGATAAATTGGTTTGATACAGTACTAAGAAAATAGTTGTAGCATAGTTATGGAACTTAGCACTCTTATTCAGTAATATTTGAGAACTGATTCTAGTGTAGTATAGAACACCCTGAAGTCCCCAGTCAGCCAATCGTAGGGCCCAGTCCCCTGGGGATCATCAGCATATTAGCCAGGGCATGAGACTAGCTTTTGAGGACAATAACACAAATTACTACTGTTAGAATATACTCACAGGTTGTTGCCACAGTTTACCATAGACATGAGACCTGGCTTGTCATGACGTAGTTTGGGCAGGAGCTCTGCCTCATAGTACCTTGCATTCTCCCCATGGAGTTTACTGATAAAATAAAACAACAAAAATCCACATATTATTCATTTTTATCTTTCCTCGTTTACAAAAATAATTTAAAACCATCAGCAAGATGAACAAATTGAAAGGTGTGTTTTTATCTTGTACTCACCCGAAGACAGACTCCCCGGCTTTCCCAGACCCTGTCGGGTCTCCAGTCTGGGCTATGAAGTTGTGTTGAATTGAGTGGAACAAGCAGAAGTTGTAATATTTGATCTTACACAATTTCAAGAAGTTCATGCATGCTGTAACACAACAAATATCTAAGGTATGAAACATAACAAAGCTGTTTCAGTTGCATTAACAACAATTGGTATGCCAATAGTTGACACACAACTCTATAATATACAGATTTATATATTACAGGTTTGGAGAAAATCATATAATAGTTTTACTTTAGAAATGGTAGATACTTTTAAATAAACCTTATTTTGAGATACTACAGTAGCCTACAACCTTGATCATCCAGGCCAACTTGAATATAATGCTATCAGATGGTTTCAAATCCATAGATACAAGATTTCTTATAGAGGTTCTCAAACATAAAAGGGCTTAACAAATTGTATGATGCAATAAAATGTGAAGCGTATAACCCGAACGGGTAGTAAGACGCGGTGCTAAAATTAAATTAAATAAAATGTGCACAGTTTCAAAGTTTCAAATAACTAAGGAAATTAATTGAATAAAAATTTTGAATCTCAGGCCTAATATTTCTTCAAGCAATATTTTGTTCCTTCTTTTTTATTGTTTCCATTCCTCTTTACCGTGTATTCTTCCATAAATAGCTATATCTTAGTAATTAAAAGATATGAGTTAAAATTTAGATCTAAAAGTCAGACTTTTTTAATAATATATTTCTAATAAACAAACGTTGATTAAATTATAAACAATAATTTAATCTTAACATTTCAGTTAGGCCTAAGACATGTATCCATATTTACATTTTACTTTGCGGCAAGCATGTCCAACCCGCGGCCCCCGAGTTCATTTTGTGCAGCCCACCAGCTCAAATTGAAATATTTCTAACCACAGAGATAAACTACAAATTGAGCCTCATAGTTGACTTAAATGAGCACTGATTTCCATTTCCATGTTGTATGTTTTCTTTCGGATGAAATACTTGCATAGTGTTACTTGTATAATGTATGGATGTATATAAGCCTATTTGTTAAATCTTTATTATATTCAGGAATAAGGTCCTATAAACTTCCTACATGGCCCCCTCAACCAACCTCCCAAGGAAATATGCGGCCCTCAATCAGTGAAAAGTTGGACATACCTGGTTTAATGGATCAACTCACATTATTAGACATGAACCTAGAAACTTCATACATTAGAGCGGTGATAATTCAGACTAATTGGGGATCGACCGAGTCTGGTTTATCTATTTGTTCAGATTTTCAAAAATACAGTACCTACCTATATAAAAAATTAGCATATAAGCATAGACAAGATACATATGAAAAATCAGATTAAGGTAGAAACATTTTCACTTTATTTAAACAACAAACTTACACTTTTTCTTTTGTTAGATATCACAAATTCTGAAGGAATATAATAAGGCAAAAATCTAACAAAGTAAAAAGTCTAATTTTTTTTTTTTAGCAAGTAAGTAGTTAGATTTGTTTTTTGGCGGCCATGTCTGATATCGATACCAC
The DNA here is from genome assembly GCA_902151455.1 of Timema bartmani. Taxonomy (NCBI): domain Eukaryota; kingdom Metazoa; phylum Arthropoda; class Insecta; order Phasmatodea; family Timematidae; genus Timema; species Timema bartmani. The sequence continues at coordinate 47,191 of CABFWB010000663.1, read as the reverse complement.
TGTGGTTATTTTTATAAATTATATTTTTTCTTTGAGATCTGGATTATCGACGATCCGGATTTTTGACATCCGAATTATCGACGCTCTACAGTAATTTCATGATTTTAAGAATATATTCATTGTTTAAAAGTGGTTTTCACACACTTTATTTTTTTATGTAGGCCTACTTGATTCAAAATCAAAGATAAGCTAAATGTAATTTAGCCTTGAATATCTGAATTGGGATTTGGATTTAATTCAAGGGAATTTAATAAAAAATATTTGATTCGAGAAAACTTGTGTGAAACAATTTAAATATAGAATATTTTATTCGGATTTAAATCAAAATTTAAAATCTTGGATTCACACTGGATTAAAAATTTTGTGTGTAAATTTCCAATCATAATCCAAAGTAATAGTACATGGATCTGAAACGGATTAGGCCTATATATTGCCTGGTAGGATACCTTGGTACTATTTTTTTTTCTATGATTATATGTATAAAAACAGGTGCTTGGTATAAAAGTAATACTAGCATGTAGGTACATAATTATATTATATTCAAAATCAATTGCAGCCCATAAAAATTATCTCGAGCACAGCAGAATCTAAACCTCTTGTGGGATAAATAACGGGGGATTTATTATAATCAATAATTCTGATTCAAATGATTAAGGGGGCTGCCTCAGTAAATGATAAATTGCCATGCAAACATACAGTTTTAATGCAATATTTAATCCTATGATGCATTATTTCAAAATATGCTTCATGCCGAGATAAAGTTGAAAGATTCCAACAGAGCTCTTTTTCCTTAACAACCCTATAGTTTTAGCTAGTTATTAATATAATAAAATGCGTGAAAATACCACTTTTAAATAATGAAGAGATTCTTAAAATTATGAAATTATGAAGTTTCTATTTCAACGACTTTTCAAGCATATTATTTTGTGGAGCTATGAGACTAAGCTTGATGAAAAAGGCCTCAATTTATCCTTCCTCTAACAAATACAGAATTTTTTTTATAATTAATTAATTAATACTTAGCACCATGTAGGTCCATTCGGGTTATACAGTTAAGTACTAATTATACTAATGGGTTAAGAATTAGGAAGGTTGAATATAGTGGAATTGAACCCACATTTGCATGAAGGGGGAGTGGAAAACCATTTAGGAAAAAACACCCCCAGCTCACCCGAGCGGGATTCGAACCTCAATCTCCCTGTCCTCAGCAGATTAGCTCAACACAAAACTAGCGCGTTAGCTAACTACACCATCAAGGCAGGTGAATATTTTTTTTTATAGGATCACAAGATAGCATTTTAAGATTTTTGAGATATAGCAGCGAGCTTTCCTCGTTATCTTGAGAGAAAGAAGTTTCATAATTTTCCTTCTTCTTCTTCTTCTTCTTCTTATTGACATGACAATGCAGGTTGTAGAGGAAGGGCAAAAGGGAATATAAGCTTAGACAAAATAGGGAAGTAGTTCCATAAAATGAAAGACCATTATATTTTAAGCTGTGACCTTACAGCCATTAATACTCTTTCGCTGACTTAGGACCTTAAGCCTCTCTACAACAATGATCAGTTGGCATATTTTTTTGCTATGAAATTAATAAACAATATACTGGTATTACAATGTTACTTTTTACCAGAGTCCCAGAATATTACTTTAGGTTTAATATCCTATTATTAGATCATATGATTGTATTGGTGGTGAAATTATAGTTCAAGTACAGTATCCAGATCATTCCGTTGGCAACGCTGTAATAAATAATGGACAACTATTGTAACAGAATCTTAAAATGGATAGTATGACAAATATTCTAACCTTATGCTGTATGTCAAAAGGTCTGGAAAGCAGTTATGATTTTTTTCTGTATTTCTGGCCCTAACAATATTTGGTTGTGAACATCCAATATAAAAGCAAATAAAACTTTGAGAATGTAATTCAGAGTTATTCAAAACATCCAGTTATGTAAAGCATCCTAAGAAACCTAGGTGTCTATCCAGCAATAATAGCACTAAAAATATTTCAACAAAAATAAAAGATAAGACTTAGTATCTTACATACAAAACAAATTTCAATTGAAAATTGGCTAAACATGGTAAGGTTTTATAAGTACCTAATGTGTTGTCTAAGTGAAGATAGTACCCTACATATATAAGGCTTAGCAGCGGTTCCCAAACTTTTTTAATGACGTACCACCCCAACTTATATATAGAGGCCTACTTAGCACAGTGTCTTACTACTAGAGATGTGAGACGGAAAATATTTTACTATATTTTTTTTGGAAAATTTTCCTAATCGGAATATTTTAAATTATTATTTCTGTAAAATAATTTCAACTGATTAAATGGATGATAATAATAATAAAAACAGTAATAATAATTAGTGGTAGTGATAGTAGTAGTATTAGTAAATAAACACTGGTTGCTTCTGTGGCTGCACGGTCTAACGCACTACTCTCGAAATAGACTAGACTGCCGATGACAGGGAGATCGGAGTTCAATCCCAGTTTGGTTCATTAAGGCGGGTTTTCCCTAAATGGGTTTCCACTATCAACCCATGCAAATGCGTGTGCCATTCCTCTGAACTCAACCTTCCTCATCTCTAACACATTGGCATAATTAGTGCATAAGCATATAAGCCAAATGGGTAGTAAGATGCAGTGCTAAAAAATGTAGTAAAGAAAAAAATGAATGTAAGGCTTTTTAGACACGTTATGTTCATAAATCATACTTCAATTTTTTGTCATCAATAGTTTAACTAAAATAATTTCAAGGTTGGCCCGACATTTGCCTCCCCCCCTATCCTCCATGCTTCCTATCTACCCATCCCCACCCTTATTCCCCACCCCTATTTTATAACCCACTTGTTTCTTAACACACTATATTTTGAAATATAGGCTCTAAGTGCCACCTCTATAATTTAACCCCTCAACCACATGCCACCATTGCAGAAAATTTTCTGATTGAAAATTTCCCGGAAAAATGTTTAAATCTCCATTTACTACCCGCTCGGGTTATATGCTTAAGTACTAATTATACTAATGTGTTAGGAATTGGGAAGGATGAATAGAGAGGAGGTGAGCCCACATTTTTGTGGAGGGAGAGTGGAAAACCATTTAGAGAAAACTACCCCCAGTTCACGTTGGCAGTCTAGCTCAACACAAAGCTAGCGCGTTAGCTAACTAACTATACCACCCCAACAATTTCCATAATTTGTAGTGGTACCAACATTTTAATTCTGGATATTTACTATCTCAATACATATTTAATGGTGCCCACGAATATATAAAGAGAGACATTGCAGCTGCACCAGCTATCTAAGCTTAAATAAGTGCTGCCACCACTACAACCCCGTTTAAATCTGTTTTTCTTTTGATGAGACTCGGTCATAATATATTTGTCATATTTTATGATACCTCTTTTTATGACTTTTATTTGCTTGTTTTATTTGGCTTCACACAACGTACTACTAGGGGATAACTGTACATAGCCTACCCCAGTTTGGGAACCGCTGCTACAGAGCATATAGACCTAAGTTTGTTTTATTTTTCCTAACCAAAATATCAATATTTTAGGATAAATTTAACAAGCAAATTAAAATTAAGAATCAATTTATGTGTAAATTGAATCAATTTTGTTATTTTATTTTGACAAAATAAAAAAACTCAACTCAGAAACATGATATTGGCTGGCCATTATGTTTCCCAAACTAAATTTGTTTTATAAAGAAATATAAAAACTGTCTACAGTAATCCCATTTATCCCTTTTTCTTAGCAAACAGAACTCATTGCAAATGAACAACTAGGCCTATTGTTCTTTAATTCTGATTAAAATAATTTTTAACATGAATGACACAAATTAAGTTATTATCACACATCAATCAAATCTGGGAACCTCAAAAATAGATATATTAAAATGGTATATTATTGTTGTTATTTGGTGGAAAATAAATTTATAGGTGCAAAAAAAAAAAAAAAAAATTGATTAATGTTGAGAAAAAACCTAATATAGATTGATAAAATAAATAAATTAATGTTTTAATAAAAAGCTGATGGAAAGGATCATGGGTCACACACAAGTTAGTCAAAATTTAGGTGTCTATGAATCTCTTGTGATTTAATGAGTGTTGTTTTGATTAATAACTTTATTCAAAATTATCAACCTTTATATATTAAATTTTATTGATTACTCAATACACAATCTTCTTGCATGTGTAAGAGAAACCAAAACTCCATGGCAACAGTCTACAATTGAGAAATACCGACACAGCAGCTGCCGTCTGTTTGCGAAGATAATAACACTTTTAAAGATATAGGGTGTCATGTAGTCAGTACAATGAGCCCTCTGGCCATTAATCTCAGTTTTATAGACAGACACTATTATTTTTTCATTCAAATAGCTCCTCATTTGTTCTCATGAAGCTGAGTTGACCCTGTTCCAGATCCAATGCTTCACAGAAAATCTGGAAGCACCGGGGATCGAGACCGAGACCTCTGGATTTGTAGCCAACAATGACCACTAGATCACAGAGGTGGTCTAGTGTGTTGTAATAATAAAAAATAGATATATTATTATAACAATTAAATGCTTTATATAAAAGGCTCTATTCCCCACCGCATGCCTACTAAATTTAAATCAACGTGAATGTCAATTAAAGACTAAAGCCTGGCTTACTATTCGGCCGTTCTTCGGTGAACAAATCCACTGTCAGGTCTCCCAAAGTAGTTTCGATGACAACTGCCATGATTGAATGGACAGCGTGTGGCAAAATCAGAGGTTTGTGGACCAACTTCCAAGAACTAGTCAATTACATCAAATACAATCCTGAAAACAGAAACATTCCACCAATCACATGTGGTGACATACTTAACAGATGGTGGTAGCAATAGGTTCATCTAGTTGCCTAAATATGACATTACTTTGTAGTAGGGAAACATAATAGTTCTCAAAGCAGGGGTATGAGTAATCAAAAGAGATTCAATACAAGTTACTTACATATTAAAATTATAGCTCCCAAGTGGGTTGTGCCATAAGGCACAAGTTGCAAGTCTCACTCTTTCAAAGCAAATCTACTAGGTAAAGAACAGAGAATAATCACGAAGCTATATACCATTTTAGCTCAGTCTTTAAACTTGATAAATATAAGGTAAATCACTCATTCAGGGAAGTGTTGACACTTGTCTCAGAATTTAGTTCGCTCATTGAGTAGTTGGGTATTTTTTTAAATAATAAACTCGTTTACACTTATCTAAGGTTTACATGGTTTCGTGGACACTTTCTCAATCGTTTCTACTTCCATTTCGAGAAACGAGATCAAAATAATTCTACTTTATATCGAATAATCGTAGCACTAACGATATTCTAACGTTTAATAAAGTAGCACTTTTCAAAAAGAGATAGATTTTAACGAACCATTCAATTTAAAACATGCTTTTCTTTTAATTAAAACAACTGACTAGTTTTTGTAATTTTGACAGCACTACAGATTTTATACTTTAGAATTTATTTGCGCGTTTTTTATTTTTAGAAATGTGATTTATTTTTTAAATAACACTGGGCTTATGGAACTTTCTTTGTAAATGTAGTGAATAAATCCTCCTCTAGATGACTCCAACACAGGTCTCCGGTAATGACACTGTTAGATTTGTAGGCCCTTTCCAATGTGTTCAGTCTTTATGTACCGTTAGCGCTGTATTACGGCTTTTTGGTAACTATGTACCTGCAAGGTCGTAGTCAAGGGGGGTTTTGGGGGTTCAACCCCCCGAAATTTTACGAACAAAATATATATGGCTATATTTATGGTTCAAACAATATCAAAATTAAGGTACAATTACAAATTAGGGGGCTGTGTTACCATAGAGAGCTTCTAGAGGTGTTTAATATTTATAATTTGTCCTAGCCTCCGGCAGTTAGGGGGTTATGTTGCCATAAAAAAAACACTTCAGATAACTTCTAGGGGCTTTTAATTTTTTTTTTAAATGTCCTAGTCTTCGGTGGTTAGGGGGTTATGTTGCCTTAAAAACACTTCAGACAGCTTCTAGAACTGTTTATCTTTTTTTTTATTTAGCCCCTCCGGCATTTGGGGGATATGTCCACCAACCCCAACCCCCCACCCCAATTAATGGCTGGCTACGGCCTTGTGGGGCAGTACCAAAAGCCCCATTAACCTTAGAAAGAGGTTTTATTAAGGTATCTGCTAACATATTTTGTGTGGGAATATATTTGATATTAATTACTACTGAGTTTACATGCTCTTATGAAATGGTATTTAATGCAAATATGTTTGGATCTCTGATTAGTAATAGAGTTTTTTGACAAACACCATGAAATGAGGCCATTTTGTAACATTAAACAAGATCCTGCTAATGAATACCTGTTATTAATTGTGTTTTTTTTAATGTTTTACTGTAGAACACGAAAGAAATATTGTTTGGTTTAACAGCAAACTGACTTAAGAACAGTGTCTAATTACAACATTAATTTAGTCTTAATTCCAATCGACGAAGTGATTTTGCCAGTTTATCTAGAAATTCGTCCGGAGGGATGCTTATTTCGCGATGTATATTTAACATAGCTAAGCCATTCAGCCTTTGCTGCCCTGTTGTATTTCTCAATTAAGTTTTTAATCTCCGAAGAGTTGAGAATGGTCTTTCACTGGTGCTTGTTGACACTGGCAGGGTTACTAAGATTTTCAACTAAGTACTGATCAATGGAAATATTTCTTCACTGCAGGCAACATAATAGTTCATAGCCTTTCTTGAACTCATTTTCAATTCATTAACTCTTTCGTGCAACATGTAAAGTTCACCGATTGCTGCTATATCACTACACTGCAAATCTTACCCGTAAAATGCAACCAGCTTTTTCATCTGTTTTTTCTCTACTTCAGTGATAACCGATTCCTCTGTTGGCATCAGGCACATAAAACTGCCAAGCACTTCTTGATGGTTCAAGAAACGAGTTTTTAATTGACTCGTAAAATCATCCAAAAACGCCAAAAAAAATTGAAACTCTAATGTAAGCCTCATCGGAGTCTACTTTTACATTACACCTCTGCGTTTGTTTGGAAGATAGTCTTGGTGTGACACGATTTGAACCAAACAATTCAACCAGTGTTTTAGCTGATTCATAAATAGCTGAAAATTCAATCTCGGCTTTTATTCTTATTTCTTTAATATTTTTTTTCTTGAGCCGATTTACTATGTTAATAGCAGCTAGAAGATCTACATATATATGCAAACAATACTTTATCTTGAAATATCTGGTTTTATGGCTTATGGTTTTCTTTGGGACGGAACAATGCAATGTGAACCAAACTTTGTTTGAAAATCTCTGGGTCTGAGTTTTTGTCTGGTTTTCTTTGGGATAAGACAAAATAATGTGAAACAGACTTTGACTGGAACTCTCTGGTTCTCTTTGGGACGGGACAATCCAATGTGAAACAGACTTTATCTGGAACTCTTTAGGTTTGTGTTTTTGTCGTGTACTGTCCCAGAAAGAACCAAAAAAGACCAGACCAAATTACCATATTGTGCCAGAGAGAACCAGCAAAGACCAGAACAAAATACCACACTGCCTCAGAGAAAACCAGCAGATTAAAATACCATACTATGCCAGAGAGAGTCACCAAAGATCAACGCAAATACCATACTACCCCAGGGTAAACCAAAGTGAAAAATCATAACCTCACAGAGTAAACAAGAATGAGTTAACCTAGACCAGATTAAATTACCATAGAATTCCGAAGGGAACCAATATACACCAGTGTAAATTACTAAAGTATCCCATAGAGAACCAACATAGACCAGAGATAATCATAAAATGCCAGAGTAAAACACCATAGCATCCCAGAGAACCAGCATTGTGCAAAGTGGTCTGTATTAGAGACTCTTACTCTACTAGCTCTTTACCATTTAATTTAGAATATATTTATTTGCCATTGTTTATTTTGTTAATTTAAATATATTCTTGGAACACATACATTTACTATTTATATAAGAGGCTTGGAAGTGCCCAGCAGTTATAATATTCAAGAGCATTTATAAAAAGTTTATATAACATTTAGTTTATTAGAAATTATGGTTTTACTATCAAGGTACTGAGAATACCCTCCTTATTGTATATTATAGTTATCCAATCAGTTAGACCTAATGCAATATGAATAACACCCAGCATCTACTATGTGTTAATATATTATAGGCCTAATTTAATCCTATATTTGTCAATACTAAGTTATTCAGCAGAAATGGTTAATCATAAGAAAGTGTGGTGTCTAGTGCTGATTATAAGTGTCCCAAACCACAATCAAAGTTGTAAACAACATATATTCTGAATTTTAACTCTTTATCTTCATTTTTAGGTCTTTAACTATTAAATTTATTATTTTTCATTATTATAAAGTCATTGTTTGAGTATAGTGGCACCTAAATTTATTACTTTTACTTTTCACTTTAAAGCATCGTGCTTGTTTTGTTTTATTTAAACCCGGAAGTTGTGGCCTATCTTGAGAAGCATGTGTGGCTTCACAGTGGAAAGGGGAGGTTTGGTGCGAACCCACCGGCCAATTAGCATGTAGATTTTAGCGCCTAATTTTTTGATATAGTGGAAAGAGAAGCGTTGGACGCACACACTTCACGAATATCCCGTAGATGAGTAGGACTTGCTACACGTTCTGGTCAGAAGTATAATCTTTTGGTGTTATGGAAGTTGCTTGAAGGAACGAATCCACCATGGTGGGTTAACACATCATGTGGCTATTTGGCTTGGAGGTGAATTAGAATTATAGACAATGTAGTAAAGTATAGTGCAACATTTTTTATAGTATCAACCGCTAACTTAATTAAGAGATCAGTAATATCGTCTACTTTATCTAAATACAAAATACATATAACTTAAATTCTGCAACATATAATTTTGTCATTCACCTAAATTCCTCACCCCACCAGTATTTAAACCCCTCAACGAGATCTTTTTGACGCTTTGCCACACCCCCTGCGTGTCGTGGACCAACCCATAGAAACAAGATGAAAATGAAGACTGGAGAAGGCGACTAGGTAAAATAGACCAGAGTAAGATATGATCGAATATAAAAGAGAATTAGCATACACCAGAGTAAAACACCATAGCATGTCAAAAAGAACCAACACAGGTCAAAGAAAAATAACATAGTATCCCAGAAAGAACTACCATAGACCAGAGCAAAATACCATAACACCCCAGAGAGAACCTAAAAAGACCAGAGCAAAATACCAAAGTATCCCAGAGAGAACCAACAAAAAAAAAGTAAGATAACATAGTATCCCAGAGAGAACCAGTATAGACCATAATAAAATAACATAATACCCTAAAGAGAAACATAAAAAAAACACGGTAAAATACCACAATATCCCTAGAAAACCAACACAGACCAAATCGAAATAACATTAAATCCCAGTGAGAACCAAACAAATCCCGAGTAAAACAGAGCCCCAGAAAGAACCAAACTACACTCTGGTTGTTTCATAAACAAAGGAAATCCAAAGTAAAACCCATAGCCTTGTTTTGTTCTTGTTGTCTCTGGTTTTGTCTTTATATTTTCACCAGAGTACGTTAGGCTCTAGGCCTAAGTTAAAAACTATCCAACCTAAGCTTATAACAAAACTAAACCCATCTAACCTAACCTTTTCCTGAAATTATAGACTTATACTGCAGTGTGTAGACTGTAGTCTAGGTGTACAACTAGTATGCGTAGTATCTACATAGCCAAGGGATCTTACTGTTTTCAACATTTTAATTTGGAGAGAAGGGCCTACGGCATTATGGGGTATTGGTCGATACAGGAATATATTTTTTTTGCCTAGAAATATAATTACAAAAATGATAACAAAGATTAAAAACTATCTAGTAATAAATGTTGCTAGGACTTAGATAAGAACCCAAGATAGGCACTAAGTAATATTATAAATAAGTTAAAAAGATAAAATTAAAGAAATATTAAGAATGAAATTAAATGACTTTAGATTCAAATATCTGGTTAGATTGTGCTTATAATTCATAACAAAGTGTCATATAATAACATACATTAAAATAACATCGTCAACACAGTGAATAAAAATATCATTTGACAAGTCTAAAAGGTCCATAAACAAACAATTTAAGAAATACACTATTAACAACGAAAAATTAAAAATAATGTCCAAGTTTACAATACAGCCCTGTGAATAAATATTTTAAATAATTTAAAAACACAAGTTAAGTCAACATCCAAAGTCTTAACAACGGTAGTTAAAGTTCATGTTATAACGAATGAAACAATATTGAAAAATCAAAGTGAAGGTTGGGTAACAAATTTAAGTCCAGTCTTGGTTATTCCCCGTTACTCCTTTTACTAAAAAAACAGCGGTTAGACGAAAGCTGTTTTAGATGTTGCCGACATGTTTCGGTAATCTAAGTACCATAGTCATGGCTACTGTAAAAGAGAATGAAAACAATGGCAGTATCAATTATCTAGACCTCAATATTTCCAAAAATGTGAACAACCAATTAATTTACAAAATATATAAGAAACCTAGCCATACTGATACTATCATTCCTAAAGATAAAACCAGAGAAATAACCAAGACTGAACTTAGATCTGTTACACAACCTTCACTTTGATTTTTGATTCGCAGTCAGTCACCTAACCTCCGTGTGAGTGATTTATTGATAATCGCTTACTCGCTTTATTTATAGTTCGGCGTGTTGCAATTCGCTACTTATTATTTTTAGTTTATATGGTGTTCTGTGAAATTTTGCTTAAGTTTTATTTTCAATTATTATTTTGGTGCGAACCTTTTTAGTAGGTACTGTACTCTGTGAAGTGTCATATGCTGTATTTCTGTCATTATTATGTTTGTACTTTTTGTGGTTACTTTTTTTTAATCATATTAAATTTATTTTTTAAAACTATTACTAAAATGTTTTCCAAACTTTCTGCAGCCGAAAATAGAAAATGGAAAGCAAAAACGTTACAAGAAACTAAGTCAGGCGCTAAGCTAATTTGTAATTATTTAATGAAGGCAAGCACTAGTAAAGAAAGCGAAAGTTAAAGTTGAAGTGAAATTTAAACTCAATGTAACGATGATCATCTGTTGACAGAGCGCTCAGAGTAGGACGAAGATTGTTCAGAAGATTTAATAAATACTAATACCGATGATTCTAACACCACTAGAATTACTGATAATAGCGATAAGATTTATGTGACTGATACAATCCAATAAATGAATAATTCATGTGACAAATTGAAAGAACCGGCTAATTGGCCCAAAGTGCTAAGCGCAACTGAACGTGATTTTATTATTTCGCAAAGACCAATCTCAATAGTATTATACAGCTACCCTAGAGACGGTGCAAAAAATATCATTTTACAACGTATTTTATTATCGACTTGCTTCCAGCGGCGAGAAAATTAGAAGACGATGGCTAATATATTCCCAGTCCAAGGGAAGTGTATAATACTTTTGCTGCAAGGTATTTAACACGGCAATAACCAGAACTACATTATCTGATGAAAATGTAAACTGTGATTGAAGGCACATCGGAAAAACTCTTTCCCAGCATGAGACGTCCTCTAACCACTTAAAGTGCTACGAAAAATGAGTTGAATCAGAAAGAAGATTTAACACTAGAAAGGCAATTGATGACTAAAATCAAAGATTAATTGCTCAGGAAAAAGAGCAACGGAAAAATGTCCTCATGAGAGATCTTGCCATCTTGCCACCTTGTCCAACACAACATAGATTTTTGAGGAACTCACGAAACCCTCTACAGCAAAAAAATTGGGAATTTTCTCGGGCTCATAGAGTTGATTGCAAAATTCAATCCTGTTATGAAGGAACATATTTCCCGAATTCTGGGGAAAGACAATATCAGATGGGTAACATATATGGGAAAGAACATTCAAAATGGTATACATAGGGTCTAGTTTTAAAATGGCCATATATAGTATTTTCCACAGTTTTTTCAGATGGGGGGTGGGGGGGAGGGGTGCAAAATGTGAGTTTTTCACACACAAAACTTTTGCCTTAGACCGGCCCTGCTAAAACTTCTCCAATTAAAACAAATCTGCTAGACGCTACGACAGCTGATTATGATGCCAATTCCTCCAAAGAAGATACTTCGGAATGTGAAGATGATGCGTCTGAATATGAGGAAGTATATTACGAGTATGAAGATGCAGATGCACAATAAAAACAACAATACACCAGTTTATTTCGTACGTTGAGTTATCACTCAACTAGTGCCGAAGCGATGCTGATACGATGACGGCACGCAGTCGTTAACCGGTCGCATCCGAGCTACGGAGATTGGAGTGAGCTTCAATGTTTTACTACATTTTATAGCCTTAACTTCGTAAATACGTATCGTATCGACTTGGAATAGAAACTGTTGTATATGTAGCAATGGGTTCTTTAGATGTTTAATGTCAAAATCTATATTTTTTTCTACACTCATTTACTAACAACACAGTAAAAAATAAAAGCTTTTATACTTGCACAAAAAGCCTCGCCACCTGGCACACAACACAGCACTACCACAACTAAGCTTTGAGTAGCCCTTGTCCGCAAAGAATGGCAGACCCTTTCTACCCCTTCGTTGCCCCTTATGCAGAAACTGAAGTAAACAAATGCAGCTTAGAACCAGCTTTCACTTCTTCTTTAATTGCAACCACCAACCACCAACAAGTGCCTTGTGGTAGCCTATCATAAAAGCCTCTGCAGTTGGGCAATGTAGTAAGAAAATCATTTAGGGTTAGAAAAGTAGTAGCGCAATAAAACAAATGCTTTTACTTCTCTAAAGGAAAGATGTTTGGGTGATTACCCCGTTTGCCCCCTCTCTCCTGTTCTGGGTGGCGCTGATAATATGGGTTGAGATCACTTTCCTCCATAGAAATTAAAAAATAGTTTGTGAAAAGCTGACCATTTTTATTTTCACCTTGGAAGACTGAAAACCTGGTTCCAAAAGTCTAACTTGTGAACTTAATAAAATCACACAATTGTAGCCGACGATTTCCGCACGTCCATCATTGACTCTGCTTTAAAATATGAGTGAAGAATGACCCTGAGCATGGGACGATTCCTGGATAGCTCAGTGGTTAGAGCATTGGCATAATAAGTCTAAAGTCCCGGGTTAGATTCCCATCTCCAGATGTCATTTTTAAATTTTAAGAATATGATATCTAGATGGAGTAATCCTCACTAAAAAGCATTAATAATAGTTTTGGCTATTTGATTCTTAATCAATGATGAGTTTGTTAGGCTTGGGAGAGTGTTATATAGTTAGCCAGAAGGCCGTTATTTCTTTTATACTTTTGTCTCTATTCCCGCTTTCTTTTGTTAATAATTATATAATGTCAGCACTAGGCTTAGTTCGTTTTCTACTTGAATATAATATCTATTAACATCCTGCCTAGATGTTTTAATTAATACTACATTTCTCAAATCCCAGAAACTATAGTGAAGTCATAACAGTTACATGAACGTTGGGTTGCACACGATTCCAGCGTTATGGTCTGAAGATTACTTCAATGCTACGTATAGTTTGTTTGTGCACGTCGAGTGAACACTAAAACATCGTAGTCTCTTAATACATATTATTATTTTTATTTCCTGTCAGCTTCTATTACAAGCATTTGTATCCTATTATCAGCCCTAAATAATGATATATCATCACAGTGAACAATTTGTTTTCATTCGCCCAAAATTCATTGCCTATGTTTTTCGAGCTTTTTTTTTAAAAAAAATACGTTACGTGATTCTAGATCTCACACCATGTCTCTTTACATTATGTAAACATTAAGTGAATCTTACATTTCGTGAACGTAATTGATCGTGATCCCCGCTTTAATGTTTACGTAACATGAAAGTTCTGCCCTAGACAACTTTTACGTTAAGTGAACGTTTAGTTGACTACATCATGATGACTTCCATTTAAAAACATGTGAACGTTAAGTTTCTCATGATTCCGAAATAAAACTATACATTGGGAACTTAATGGTTTAAAATTACCTACAATATATGAAACAGTGGCGTAATATTGTTCAACAATACTAGCGCTAGCTTTAATCTCTGATTACTCGAACTAAAAAGTTAATCTTATATAACATGTAAATCCCTGATATCTTCTATGTTGTTATTTTTTGATCCATGGTTGAAATAAATAACGTGTTAACTTGATCTGTGGTTGTAGTAGTAATGGGCATAATCGAGTGATTTTAAGAATCGAATGAATCGAAAGAATCATTCGCCTAAACATGAACAATTATAATCTTACAATCCTATTTATATATCGGGTAAGTGATGGCACATTTTCTATTTGAATTCCAGGCGGCATATAATTAATTGATTCAGATATTCAAATCGAAAATATGTCATCACTTACCCGATATATAAATAGGATGGTAATCTTATAATTGTTTATGTTTAGGAAATTTTAGAGGGTCAATTATTTCGACTCTTAAACACGAATGGAAACGTAAGTAAATCAAACACACAATTTACTACCCGAAAACGGCAACATAAGTTTGCTGTATAGTGATATTTTTTTAAACAGTTATAAGAATGTAAAATTATTTGAATGAATAAAATGATAAGATGATCTGAATATTACGGCCGGGCAATGTTTTATTACATTTATAAAAAATATATACTTATCTATTTAATAAATTTGAGTCAACTTAAAAAATTTATTATCTCACAGCCCGTTCGGGCTATTCGCGTTTGGTTACACAATGGTGGTGGTATTAGAAAGGTAGAAATTAAAGGAAATGTATCTGCGTTCACATGGAAGAAGAGTGGGAAGCCATTTAAAGAAATCTCAATAACCAGGGGCGGATCCAGGATTTTCTTGAGGGGATGAAGATTGCCAAAGATCGCAAGGGACAACATTACAACAATAAAAACCCGCCTGTATTACTCACGACCAAAATAAAATTCTACGTTAAGTCGGGAAAACTAGCCTCACAAATAACTCCGAGACTCGTCCATCATCATCCACAAAAAGGTAAGTTTTTATTTGAACTTAGTGTACATTTAAAAAAATGCTAGCGTAAACTATTGGGTATTAATTTGCAGTGTGAAAGTGTAAATGTTTCCTTTACTCATATTCCATATTTATTATTCGCTTAGAAACAATTATTGGAGAATCGGAAGAAAAAAAACACAATAGTTTCAAATATAAATATTGTAACAAAAACATATTTTACTGTACTTAAAAATTAGGTGGCATATTCAAAACAGGAATTTAAAAAAAAAGCGCAACAGAAAAAGAAACAATCTACGTAGTATCAATAGTTATAATGTAGCAAAATAATAGAATCATTTTGTTACTTTCATTCGAATTATTTTTGGCTGCTATTCGATTTTAAACTGTACAACCACTTAAACTTTGTATTAAATTAGCCTTGGAATCATTTGAAAGCGTAAGGTTGATTATTGTGTAGCAATGGGAACAATTTATTGAAAATGAACCTAATAGAAATGAAGACCTGTATTGAGATAGCCTAGAAGTATTCGAAACCATAAGGTCGATTTTCTCCAGTGCTGGTAAGGAAGTAGTAAATGAATGAATCGGTCAGCTCGCGTCGAGATAGCTACTGTTTTCATTCGAATGATTTTGAAAGAATCGAATGAATCGATTATTCAGAATAATCGAATGAATCGATTCTATTCATCCGATTCTGCCCATCACTAGGTTGTAGTATAAATTAAAATATTGTTATTGTCTGTCGTTGGTGTAGTATTCCACAAAGATTATGTTCTTAGAATAAACATAATTTCATGATCCGTATTTTATTATTATTACGGTTCGTGTAAATCATTTATTAACATGGAAGTGGCTGGATCTAGTAGTTTTTCATTTCAAGAAAAACAAGCAGACAGATTGAAACGTCTAAGAGAACTTCATACCAAAAGAGTAAGACATTTTTAATGAATCCTAAAACTATTATTTACAAATTAATTATGCTTCAAGGTCTCAAAAAAAATCTCTGATAAGGTTTGTATGTAAAGGACAAAATATGACAAAGAATATAATTATAAATCCTTCTCCTTACAAACAATTTTTTTTTATTAACAGGGCCTAATGCTTAAGGTGGTTAGGTCCAAAAAGGGTAAAGATATTCGGGAGTGGAAAATGTTTCATAATGTTGAGTTGCATACCCTGTATTCATCACAAGACATTGATAGGATAATCAAATCTCGCAGATTACGGCGGACAGGACACACACTCAAATTGAAGAATCTAAAACTATGTTCAAGGTATTGACTGGCAAACCTATAGACAGATGGGAGGATAACATTAGAATGGACCTGAAAGGGATAAGGTTTAATGAGGTGGAGTGGATAGAACTAGCTCACAATAGATAGGTGGCCTATATTTGTAAGTGCGGCAATTAACTTTTTGAGTTATTAATGCCATAGATTAGGTAAGTAGGGTATAGTAGAACAAATGTTGGACATTTGAAATCGGGTAATTGTGATAAACCTAAATAAAAAGTAGGTACCACATGTAAAAAAAATACTTTAATTTGGAAAATCCATCCCTTTGTACCTTAGCCAGGTCCTTCACACCAATCTGATTTTGTACCTTACCCAGGCCCTGCACAATCTGATTTTGTGCCTCAGCCAGGTCCTTCTTACCAATCTGATTTCTTAATTCACTTATCTTCTGAGCCCAATTTCTTCTGCGCATTAACTTGTTCCGTTCCATTGGAAAGTTAAGTTCTAATTCTAATGGTTCATTTGATGATCTCAGCAAAAAAATTAAAATAAACGGAAACTTCATCAATTAGCAGGAGAAAATTGAATTCTAAAGCAAAAGTAATCACATCAGAGGAGTATGCTGCAAACATATAGGCCTAAGAAAAAAGCAAGAAAAAACTAAAAGCTGTTGCCATTGTGGAAGAAAGTGACGATCCAATAGAAGAGGATATTGTTAATGAAGATAGTTTTAATTATATCAACTTGCTCGAATGAAATGTTGACGACTAAGTTTCTATGAAACCTGTGGAGCTAAAGATTATCAGAGTTGGTTATTTTATTCTTGCGAATTTTAAGTGAGGAAAGAGAAGGTTGTAAATTATAGATATGTAGTGACTGTGTCTAATTTGTTTGAAGATGAACTTGAAATGATGAGTATGATTTCTGAAGGGGACAGCAAAACCTTTAAACACAATGATGACATGTCTGTTATAAAGTTAAATCATGTCTATGGAAAATTGCCAGTAGGCCTACCTAACATCAATGATAGGTAGATGGGAATGATTTATTTTTAGTGAAAATATTGGTGTTTTTTGAAATGTGCACATCATAGTATAAGATGTGATGAAAAGTAAAATTTACAGAGTGACATTAAACCATGATTGAAACTTTTTAATTCCCAAACACTAATATGCCATTTGTAGAACTTGAATCATTCTTTTACTAAGCCATAAATAGGTAAACTATCATGTTTTGTTTGTGTTTTGATAAACTCCTATAGTAATATTATTTCTTTGATTATAGTAAATTGTTTATGTTGATGACCTAACTATAAAAAAACTGTCTTGAAGAAAACATATTCTCTTGCATATACAGTAGGTACTATTACCCTACAAACCAAAAGAATGTGACATTAATCCCACGTTCCCACTGATGTTTGTATTAGTTATTATAAACTGCTTACATACCTACTGCAATTATTATACCGGGTGTTCATTTGAAAACTTTCCACCAAAATAGCTCGAAAACAACACATTGAAGAAAAAAAGTTTTAAACAAAAGTTGTTTGGTTCTATGGGGAAAGAAGTCTGGTAAGGCTGGTATGACCTTGGGGTGGCGTTGCTAAGGTGAAGTTAAGATCACTTTGATGTTTTTAAATGAGATTCCCTATTTTTTATTACATATTCTTGTAAATCAAGTTGTGCTAATAAGTTGTGGTTGATAAATATAAATTTTGATGAAGTTGCATTTGGAAATATTGTTAATATAATCTAATTTGTGTTTCTTAAAATAGTTTTTATGAGAAGGAATAGAATAGGAATCTAACAGGATGATGGATCAATATGGTGTGTTCATCAACACAGTAGGCCTATTTTAATTCACTATATTTCAGGATCTTAACAAGCAGGCTGATGAAAAACATTTTATTGGTGCATGGAATGTTAGCTTTTGAAAGTTTGGGATGATAATAATAATAATAAAAATAATTTGTATAATGCACCATAGAGACACTCTCTTTTATCTTAATATAGAGACAGTTATCTTGTAAGATTTTTTAAACAAAATTATATACATTGTTGCAGAAACACTCCACCAGAGAGCATAAATGAAATATACATTTTTACAGAAACATTGAAAAAATAGGGACATCCCTGTCCACCAAAGAGAGTAATGATCAATTTCATTTGTCAAAGAGTTCCATAAAAAAATATACATTTTCTTATAGCTCAGAAACTAATTGGAAATTTCTGCTTATGGAAAGTAACCTTAAAGTGATTTTCATGGGAAAATGAGATTTGCTATTTTGTTTGTAATGCTAAACAATACATGGATACAAAATTTAATCAAAATCGGTAAGCAGACTTGGAGAAATCGGTTCTATTTCTCTTTTTGCCCTTCAGTAAACTTACCTTAATTTTAGGGTGAGATATCTAACTAAAAAAAAACCTTGGGTGAACTCTATGAATTGCAAGTTTAAGCCAAATAGGTAAAATGGTTAGGCTCTAGGCCGAGATATAGACAGACAGCATCGCGAAAACTACTATCTCTTTCAGGGGATCATGAAACTGACATCTATCAAAATCTTGAGTTCGAGTGTTTTTTTTTTTTTAACTCAAAGGTTCTTCTCTCTCTGAGGGGGTCAAGCGAAAGTAGAAATTTAACTAACTTATTACTTTATAAAATACTTTAGATGACATGTTGTGACATTTAAATTCATTTAAATAAGTTATTTGAATTCTTTTATTTAGGTGAGTATAGTTTCAAGTTGAATTCTCTTCTTTTGGTTAGTTAAGTTTTAATTTTTAATCAATATACCTGGTACATTAATCATGATATTATTGTTAGGTAGCTATTCTTTGTGTGTATTGATGATTAAAAATAATTTATTACTATAATTGATAAAGAAAAAGTGTCAAGAATCCCGCCTCATTTGTGTAGTAGGCCTGACCTACTAGGCTTATTCCTGATGTTTATAATTTTACCCCCAACTTAACTTAACCTTCAATTGTCCGAGCCATGGAAGATTGAGTTTGGCTAGGTTGAGCTAATTTATAATTCATAACATTTGGACTAATTATTAAATGAAACGTGTTTTAGTGTAAGTTATTATAGCTTTTAGCTAGGTATGCTTTAATTTAAGCTTCAATTGAGTGTATTAGGCCTGTGGTTTTTATGTTTTAATTTTGTTGTATTGTGCCAAAGTTAGTACACACTGGGCGATAATCGCTCTATATAAGCTACCAACTGATGTTTCTTGTGTATTTGGATACATGAGAACATCGCTGTAGTATCCGGTGGTAAAAGACCAAAGAAAGTTGACAATGTCTCGGTATTCCACCTCCAATGGGAAACATTGCTCGGTGTGTATCTATGCGCAATCATTGGCAGACAACTGAAGGAGAAACTGAAGCTCAAAAGTTCGTTATCTTTCTTTGTAAATTTGTATGCTACTAAATAAAGTAGTTCCTTGAAATTTGATTTGGTCGTCCAAACAGAATTATTAATCGAGCACCCGTATTTCAATAATAGTTCTGACAGCAAACAGTCACCATAACTATTTCTTAGCTTATAAACTTCTTTTCCCAACAATGTCTTGTTTGCTTTTGGCAACATTTAATTATTGTAAAAGTGGCAGCAATACCAGCAGCGGTGTGCAGGTTCATTGTGAAGGAAGAGAGAACTGATGAGATGTGGTTGATGTGTGTGGACACACAACATCGATGGAGATTTGTGTTTGGATACAAGTTGGTGTATGTGCGGGTGATGTTGCCAAGTCGCTTGGTACACACATCTGGTGATTATTGCCCCATGTGTGTTGGTATTTAAACATTATGTTAGCCACATGAGAGATATTTCTTTGAGTTAAGTCTTTATAAGTTGTTCTAGAAGTATTCAAAGTGATTAAAAAGTAGTTAAATATGTGCAAGAATCGGGTTTATTTGGGGGATCATTATGAAGTTCATAGGTCGAAGCGTCAGGTATTGTTAAAGAATATGGTAAGACACTAACCTATCAAGCTAAGTTAAGTAATCATAATGATCCATTTTTGTACACTTTTGATTAAGGCATTGTGAAGCAGTGGCAAAAATATTTTTTTAATTTTAGTTTAAAAGTGAATAGCATTTATATAGACCCAGGAATTGAGACCAAGACCCTTGCCATAATGTGCAACCCTCTAAATTAGCTCTGAGCTTATCAATGTTATCTCCATATCAAGGTCATTGTTTAGGCTTGAGTGTGTGTGCACACATGAGGGCACACTGGCCACTTGGAGGTGCCGGCACTCCCACTGGCATTTGGAGCTTTAATACGCTATAAGAGTTACCGGTACTGTATGTCATATTTTGTTTGAATATTATATTACTCCAATAAATATCATCCTCGGTGCTATTGATGACATTTAAATTATTATAGAAAATGGGTTTGGTTATTTTAAAAATAAAATTGCCAGAAAATATTCTTGCACATACCTAAATCTGTTTTTAAATTTAATTATGCTCTAAATTATGTTGGTAGAATGAGGCTCGCCAGTTGAATCATCAGGAGGTTGTGGAAGAAGACAAGAGGAACAACTTGCCGACCAACTGGGAGGCCCGCAAGAGGAAGGCTGAGTGGATCCTCCAGGATGAGGAGAAGAAGAAGGAGGCAGAGGACAGGGTGAGTGTCCTCTGGACAGTGGCCAACACATGTTTGGTGACTACAAAGCTGCCACATTTAAAATATTTCTTTATATTTGCAACAAATGATTATAGTTTCTATTATTTTATTTCAAGGGAATCTTTTAAAAATAATGTTATTAAATTATAATTATACTCAAACTAATCTATATCCCAGCGTAGATATTTTTAAATGAATTTTTTTTCTTATTGTTATATCTGACTTAATTATAGGATAGGTTTGTAATAGTTGAATATCATAACTAGCCTTCATTAATACAGTTTGAGTGAAAGAATATAAAATCATTCATGTAACATAGTATATTTTATGTTTTTGCATTAAGTGTGCCTAAGCTTGGTTATATTATTATACCCATAACTTATACATTATAAATATCACACTAACTTAGGTTTAAACATCTCTCTCATTAACCTATGTTAAGCCATCACATGCACCAACCTGGGTTCACCCATCACTTTCATTAACTTAGGTTCTACCCTCCTAACATCAACCTAGGTTCAGCCATCACATGCACCAACATAAGTTCATCTATCACACACATTAACTTGTATTCAGTTATTACATAACATGTGCACCAACTTATGTCCAACCATCACATGCAGGAACCTAGGTCCAACCATCCCATGCAGGAACATAGGTTCAACCATCATATGTACAAACCTAGGTTCAGCCATCACATATACCAACCTAGTTTCAGCTATCACACACACCAACCTGGATTCAGCTATCACATGTACACCGACTTAGTTTAACCATCACACGTACTGGCTTAGGCTCAACTGACATGACATAGGCTACTTTATTTGTCTCAGGGTGAGAATTATGACAGAGTCAAGCTACTGCACGTGGAAGCAGTCGAAGCCGAGCGTCTTGAGAGGAAAAAGAAGAAGAAGAATCCTGACCAAGGTTTTGCGGATTACGAGCAAGCAACCTTTAGGTGGGTTCATGTAAAATGTACCTGGGACATTATTAAATATCACAAGATTAGTTATCAACTTTTGCTTGGCCCTTTAAAAGGTTATATTTTTTTCAGCACCACGTCTTACTACCTGTTTGGGCTACACATTTATGTACTAATTACTCTAATGTGTTAGGGATTAGGAAGGTTGAATTTTAAAGGAAGTACACCCACATTTGTTTGGAGGGAGGGTGAAAAACCATTTAGGAAGAAAAACCTCAGTGCACCCAACCGAGATTGAAACCCGGTCTCCCTATCAATGGCAGCCATTCAATTTTGAGAGTGGCGGCTTAGACCATGTGGCCACCAAAGCGAGTTTAAAAGACTAATTAATTTGTTGTTAGGGATAGTACATTTAAATCTTTGGATCTCTCAAATACTATTCGAGAAACACAAAAGAATAACAAAAATATCCAAGTCCAAGGCCTTGACATTAAATAATAATTTTATGTGATTTGTAGAATCACTTACATAAAGAATATATGTGTATAGTTTGAAATACAAGTCAATTTTAACTAATTGTGGCTAAAAAATCAAAATCAAATCAAAAAATAAATTCACAAAATTGTATTAAAATGAAAATTATTCACTCAAAAAGTTCCCTCTTTGTTCTTTGTAATGTAAAAGATAATATGATAAATAAACAGAAATAAATATTCAATGTCGAGAAACCTTTACTAAGTAATTTGTTTCCTACACAATGATATTAATTTCCTTGACAATACAGGTGTATTTAATAGCATTTTTTTTTTTTTAATTGTCATTAAAATTGTACATTTTTAAGGTTTTAGGACTCTAATTGTGATTTAATAAAGGTAGAATTTTACCCATGTTACACATGCATTCTTTGCTGGGCGAGGGAGGCCCATCACACTTCCGAGCTTGGAATTAGGATTGGTAATTTCACAAGAATAGCTGGTTTGCATCGCTCTGCACACATGTATTCCCAACTTAATGACTTATATTTCAATAATATGTATGAAATAAAGTGCATTGATTTGAGCAAAAACAATTGGTAATAAATAAAATAATAGAATATTAGTAAATCGTTAGAGTACAAATAAAAATAAAAACAGGAAGATGCTATAGCATCGAAATATTGAAGTGTGTGTAAATATGTGTTAGTATTTTTACTTTTTTTTTGTGCTCTACCATTTTCCTAATATTCTATCATTTTATTTATATTTCAATAAGAATTGTGTACTAAATTCTGTAAAATATTGTGTTTTCAGTCAATTCGACTTCTTCATTAATGTCTTAATTTATTTTTTGTTCTAGTTGTAAATAGCTTTCGAAGTGGTTGTAACATTGAGATGGGTTTGTTAATTTTGTGAACTCGATGGAAGTATTAATTTATTTGAAGTTAGTGAAGCCTTAATATTTGAATAAAATTTCCAAAATGGATATATACAATATGTAATTGAACTTTCTAGTATTTTTATACATAGCCCAAATAATTTTTTAATATTAAAATGAAAATTATTAAACTTTTGGAGGAATAGTGAAAAAACCACTTCCTTTGATAGGACACGTCCAGAAATTTGTTTTCAGACCCCTTCCAGTAAGCATTTGAAATAAAGTGTACACTCATATTATGTCATTAAAAAAAACGGTGGATACTTTAGATCGCCTCTATCTAAAATATTTAAATACTTTTTGGTACATTGAGAAATTTCTACATAAGCATCTCTTTCGTTTGAAAGAAGACCAAAGCAATGCAAACATTTTTGTTTCATTTTATGCATTAAATAGCAACACACCTGTATCAATAGTATAAAATACCGGTAGTTTAGTGGGATTTTCGCAACATCAACATTAACATTTTCATAAAAATTAGGATCATCAATTGCTTCTAAATTTTCCTTAGTTTTACTTTCTTCAAATATGAAATCAAATGATTCCCATTTTTGTTTGATTATAATTGTAAAAACCCACCTCGGTGGCGTAGTTAGCTAACGCGCTAGTCGTGTTGAGCTCGACTGCCGAGGAGAGGGAGATCGAGGTTCGAATCTCGGTCGGGTGAACTGGGAGTGGCTTTTCCTAAATGGTTTTCCACTCTCCCTCCACGCAAATGCGGGTTCACTTCCTCTATATTCAACCTTCCCAATTCCTAACCCATTAGCGTAAATAGTACTTAAGCGTGCAACCCGAACGGGTAGTAAGACACGGTGCTAAATAAAATAAATAAATATAATTGTAAAAGACTAAAACTATCTATCTTCTGTTCTGGCTACTAAATTTGTCACTGAAAAATGGTACATGCTACCAATTAGTTGGTAATCTTTTCCTACTCTAGCTTCAAGGTCATATTACTGAAATTTACCAAGATGTACACATTACAAATTCAACTCTTAGGATAAATATTTATAAATCAGCACAAGTTTTCAGAAGTGTTTTTGTGACGAGAATTGACTTAGGGAATCTTGAATGCCTACACACATCTTGTGTCAATATAATTACTTTTAAAACACCAGGGCTACCACTATTTTTTAAATACAAAATTCCCTGTGTTATACAAGTTTTCCGGGAATTCGCAGTTTTCAGAGTAGCATGGAGGAATGAAATTTACTTTTCATAAAATTGACTTGTGGTGTTTAGAATATGATGATTTGATCTTGAGAGAGAAAGTTGATGGATATATGTATGTAGTTATACATAATACACTGTTATTGGATGAAAAAAAAAAGGATGGGATCTAAGACATGTTTGAATCATCATTTATTCCTACCTGCTTGTAGTTAAATGTCCCAGATTCACAAATATTCCTGTATTTAAAAAAAAAATTCTGTCACTTATGTTTCTTCCCGTATTTATCCTGACACAAAAAAATCTCCTGTGTTTTCCCGGTTTTATAGGTGCAAGGCAACCCTGAACACAGTATACAATAACTAGAAGGGTCCAGGGTTAAGTCCTCGGTCCCAGCACAGATTTATCTGATTGCCAAACCCTTCCTTCACCTCTGACAAGACATGTATTAATCACAACTTGTGAATGTGAGGAATGCCAGGCCTCTACCGTGGTTCGGATTCCACGTTAAACTGTAGGTCCTCCATTTCATCTCACAGTCACCCTACCATTACACATTAGCATAAGTGCGTATAACCCGAACGGTTAGTAAGACGTGGTGCTAATAATAATAATAATAATAATAATAATAATAATAATAATAATAATAATAATAATAACTAGAAGTAGGTCTGCAACACACCTGGAAAATTAAGAGAACAGGGAAAACACAGGCAATTTGTTGTGTCTAAAAAAAATTTAAAAAAAACACAAGGAATTTCACCAAAAAAAAACTATTATAATAGTTGTAAATTTGTGACATTAAACTTCCAAGTTTTGTAAGAAAGGACGCTGATTCAAATAAAAATCTCATCTTTTACTTTATACACTGGGTTATATAACAACTGCGAGAATTTCCCCGTCATGATCAAATCTTCATGTTCTAAACACCAATGATATTATTTTCTGAAAATTGAAAAATGACACCTGGACACGGGAATCGAACCCGTGTCCAGGTGTCATTTTTCAATTTTCAGAATATGATATCTAGGTGGAGTAATCCCCACTAATAAGCATAAATAATAGCTCTGGCTATTAATTCTTAACCAATGATATTACTTAACAAAAGTTGATGCACTTTATTTTGGTTGCTTTTCATTTTAATATTATCTTATTCTTTTCAGTAATTTTAACGTAAAATTTTTAGTAAAGAATTAATAATAATAATAATAATGTAATGTGTAATATAGTAGGGAGAAGAATGAATGAGAGAGAAAGTAGGTGCGGGTTGGTACAACAAGTTCTGGGCTTTGAGATTGTAGTAGGCTCTGCTCAATCCTATGAGATGGGAGGGGGCCCATTAAATATTGTTAACAAATCTACAAGTTTATATTTTTTTATCCACCTTCTTGAGTAGTAAATTTTTGACACTAAGTTTGGGTATTGCCTATATAACTTTGTGTTTAAAGATATGTGTAACTAAACCTAAGGCAACACTTGTATTCAACTATTCAACCCTGGGACAAAGAATGGGACCAGTGTCCCCAGCATATGAGATAGAGCCAGGTTCTCTAGCCATTGACGTAAAGGATAATCAACCGTTTTTTTAACTATGTTCCTAATCAGCAACTAAGCAAGTTTTAATCATGTTCATGCATAGCTTGTTTGTGTTTCCAAATCCAGACAATACAATCGGCTGATAAACAATATGAAACCAGACATGGCACAGTACGAGTGCCAGAAAGAGAAGGTGGGGGACGCATTCTACGGTGGACGTAACACCATCCTGCATGGCCTCCATGAAGACTCCAAGGAGGGCATCGACCACATGGTGGAGGATCTTGAGAAGATGTGAGTGCACCCTTCGTGAGAAGCCTTATTTAATTAATGACAAGATACCTGGGTTCAACCCCATCTGAGTGATACTTTTGGTGTTATTGTTTCAACATTGTGGTTACATCTCTTTATATCAGGGATGGCAGATCTTTTCAGACCAGCTAAATTTTGAATTTTTCTGGTGCACCATCTCTTATTTACATTTTATGATTATTTAAAAGTCAAAACTTTTTGAATATTATGAAATGTAAGCCTAATGAATAACTCATCAAATTGTAAATATTATAATAATGCCTAAATTTTAAAAAGGATAATTTACTAAATTGTCAAAGTGAGTGTCTTAGATATTAATTTCAATAACTTAAATCAAAAACATTAAGAATGGCACCTTTAATGGGAAAAAGACAAAAAAACAACTGATTTTAATGTTAAAATTAAAAACTTATATAATCTTTTCCATATGATTTTAAAACATGTATTTTTCTAGCCTAGATATTTATTTTCAGTTCATAGCTTGTCTTCAACAGCACACAAGATGTACTTAAATACGAGCCAAGACGATTTCTAACCATTGACTTCATAAAGTTCATTATGGCATGACATTGAATGACATAGCCGTCAAATTATTATTGACTTCAACAAATACTACCACACTGGGAAAAGTTTTATTAAATGTTTGTTTTTTCATAACGGCAAGCCACCCAAATTGTGTTCACGTGCCATAGATTTGCCATTCCTGGTCTAGAAGAATGCTGGTACTATTCCTTAGCCAAGCTTTCTCATCCTGTTATCTTAAATTAGTTAGCTTAAAACATTATGATAGTGCTTAATTTCTTCGCCTAACTAATTCTGTTGCCTTGAAATAAATAATTTAAATTTGCATAAGTAACTAATAAAACTTTTCACTCTCCATACCTCACTCTTTAATCTTAGACAAGTTGCAGATTGTCGGTACTAGCACTAAATTGTATGACGTAACTAATTCCAGCAGCAGTTCAATTTCAATATGTGTGCTATATTGCACTGTTTCAGTATCACCAAGAGGGAGAAGTACAGTCGGCGCAGGATGCACAATGATGATGCAGACATTGACTATATCAACGAGCGCAACATGAACTTCAATAAGAAACTTGAGCGCTACTATGGAGAGTACACCACAGAGATCAAACAAAACTTAGAGCGAGGCACTGCGGTGTAATGGCAGGACAGGTTGTCCGTGGGGTGGAGATTTATGGCTGTTATTTTGGTGGTGTTAGTATAGCACTCAACATGTAATAAATATGCAAAAGATTTATAAATAATGCAACACTGTTGCAATGGTGAATTAAATTTGAAATTAGTTTATCAAAATTTTTGAACATCTACATCAGTTTGATCTAAAAAACAAAGTATTGGATTTTGGTTGTTTTTCAGACATCGCTTGGTAATAGACATAAAAAGCAAAGAGAGAAATCAAGACATTGAATCTTCTGAAGGGCAGAACTCTGCTTTGGAGTTAATTATACACAATTTTTGCAAATATTTTCACCTGTAAAATAAATCTACTAACTTATGAAATTAAAAAAACTTTTCTTTTATCCTAATGTTTAAATATTAAATGCTTTTAAAACTTAAAGAATAATGCTAAAATACATTTTTTTAAATACACTGCACATCTTCTTTTTTTTCTTAAAAAAGCCTTGTATATTAATTTTTTGTATTGTATAGACACACATTAATGCAGGAATAATAAATGTACAATCAACATGTCTTTACAACATTTTAATTTAACATAGGTTTGGGTTAACATTTTATTTTGCTACCTAATATAGTTTGTTTTTTAAACAATTCCAACAAGGAATCTGTATTGACAAAACAAGCGTTTCATTTTATCACCAACAAGCTAAAGCTTCCATCTTGCAACACATTTTTTATTAATAAATATGTAATTTGGAATAAAGCAATTGGGCTGAATTTTGGTTTAAATTAGGAGGAATAGCCAGCAAACTTACCTGAGTGAAAGCTACCAATAGTAGTGGAAGCCAATTTTTAAAAATGTGTGTTTGTATTTATTATTAACATGTAAACAACTTATCTAAGTATGCTGGCTATCCTCCCTAATTTCAACTTTTATTGATAAATATAAAACTATTTATATGATCAAATAAGTTTAGTTTGGATAGGGTATGTAAAAATAATCTGAGTTAGCAGCTGTGGAATGAAATACATTTTGAGCATCAAATTGTTAGGTTACAGAACTATTACAATATGACAGTCTGGGATCATGCATTTGTTTTGAAAACCAGTTTACAATGGTTTCTATTACTTTTAATATTTCTTTGATTTCAAAAGTAAAAGGTTGAATGGTTGAGATGGGAGGAGGGGAGAAAAATGTTTTAATTTTATTAGATAAAAAATTAATCGCACTAATGAAATGCATACATTTATTTTCAATGTATCATCTTATAAAGATGCTAACATTGATACATACTCCAAACTTTCATAGCATTTTGTACATCTGAACGACAAACACTACTGCCTTCATTTGGTTTATCTTCTCTGAACTAAGACTGGGAATAAAATTTAGTGTTGATATGTTATGTATTTTTTTAAATATGTATCTTATGTTATATATTAATGTTTGGAATATTTTAGTCTTTTAGACTTTTTTCATTGATAAATAAAAAATACTGTATTTAAAATTTAAGTTAAAGCTCTTCAACAAATATATATTAGCTGTTATATTAGTGTTTAATAAAAGCCTAGCTGATTACTGGGATTCCTTATAAAATAGTTTTTATCAAAAGATGTTTCACTTCTGTTTAGACCACCAATTTTTAATAGGAAAAGAACATATGTTTTTAAAAAGGATTGTTAGGTAATGTTTTTTTTTGAGTCTTAATTCATTATAGGCATTTAAAATAATTGGTGGTGTATAACATAGTCAAATACATTTGCTGCAAGTCCACAAAATAATCTTGAAATTTGCTAAAAGTAAACTATACTATAATAATTTTTACTGGTGCTAGGGAAAAAAAAAATCTTTTCAGGACTGCAATTTCTTTATCAAATGTATTAAGAACAAATATATTTATTTTAAAAATAAGGGCACAAATAGGAATATTGTCAGGCACTGTTAAAATCGGATAAGTTTAATTTTCATTATAACCGAGATCAGTCGAGTCTAACTATCACCTGGAAGGGGCATCATATGTCCCCTCATCAAACTGTGCAGTTGCATTGTGCTCCTTATTAAGATTGCACCTAGTAACTTGCTCATCTTCAGGGATCTAGATTTAATTAAAACCAGTTTCCACAAGTTTGTAAAAACATTTTCCCTTAAAAATTGTATCACAATCCTGAATGTTTGATGTTATTGACATCCTGGGAAAACTATTTTTATTTGTCTTGAAAATGTGCTGTAACTTTTTTCTGGCTGCTAACAATCTGATAGTCGGCCTCATAGTTAATTTCATGTGGCAGCTCCCTCGATATTGTTCTTGTTATTTTCTTATCACTATTACTGCTTCTAAATTGGCGTTGGTACAATGGTCTACGACTGATGATTTCATCTTGTCAGCACACGGAAGGTCCAATTGGATCTGGCATATTCCTCTGGAAGGAAAAATCCAACATGGCCCATAAAAATACAACAGTCCCACAAAAAAGGATGCTTATAAATATACTATTAGATGTTTCATCAGAAGTAGTGAATGGCTGTCATTAGCAGCAGCAGTAGTGCTCCTCTTACCAGGATAAGAGTGGAGCATAATTGGTGCAAATAATGCAAACTAGTACACACTGGCTTAGTTTTATTGATTCAAATAAAGTATAGATACATTAATAGGGATCATTTTCACAGGTGTTAATTGGCCTGGCCTTGCGATTGGTTGATGAGTCTTTGTCAAGGTATCACTAATTATTGTTATGTTATTGTAAATTTATGAAAGTGTTTAACATAGGTAATTGTTGACTAAAGTGGCATATGGAATTTTGGGTGGAAGAGTGGGAAGTTAGCCTATGGTACATAATATTATGACTGTGAGAGGGGTGTACCTGTCTTGTAAGTGGAAGGTACAGGCAGGACAGGATGCATCAGACCACCCAACTATGGACGATTCCTAGAAAACACATTCACCAGCTTGTCAGTTGCACAGACTCTGGGATAATGTAACTATGATTTGCACTATTTGATATGTGTGCTCTTAATTACTAAACATTTGCCATGGGAAATGTTTTAATTAACATTTTCATTTTGTTTGTATGATAGCACATTACTAGTAAACTTGAGGTTTGCTGTATTTAACCTAGGCGTTATAAAATAATCTAAAGGGTTCAAACACATTACATACACTAGTCATCTTATTTGAATTAAAACATCTACTTGTGCTTTTAATTATTATTTTAAAATAATTGTGATCAGAAATATTTATTTAAAGAATAATATTAAACTCAAGCAATTGGTAGGGTTCAATTTGCAGTGTGCCTTAAGCACAAAATAGTAATTTATGTATTTCATCTTGTCCTTAATGGATTTTAGGATTTGTTACAACCGTATATGTTTAACCCTTGTAGCTTTTCAAAATTTTAACAATTTCAACCAAATTTGGAAGCATGATTGTAACAGAGGTATAAACATTGCTCTCCCTATTGCTATGTTAATACAAATACAAAATGGTTCTCCCTGTTCCTATGGTAACAGAAATACAAAAATTGCTCAACCTATTGCTATGACCCGCTTGGTCTAATGCGCTACTCTCATGTTAGACTAGACTGTTGAAGACTAGATCGGGCTTCAAACTTGCGTCATGTGCACTTGGGTGGTTTTTCCTAAATTATTGTACACACTCTCACCACGCAAAATGTGGATGCACTTTCTCTAAACTAAACCTTCCTAATCCCTATTACACTAGCATAATTAGTACATTGGCATATAACCTGAAACGGTAGTATAGTAAGATGTGGTGTTAAAAAAAATCTATTGCTATGGTAACTGATATAAACATTGCTCTCCCTGGGTTTTTTTTTGTTTCAGCATCGCTCGGGTTATATGCTATCACCCTGTTGCTATGGTAACACATATACAAACATTCCTTTCCTTGTAACAGCTATACAAAAATTGATCTAACTGTTGGCATGTTAATGGTGATACAAGCATCACTCACTTTCTTTGTTGCCATAATAACATAGATACTGTATTGACTTAGAGCACTTTACACTTACTCTATAGCATTAGGTATTTGAAAGTTCATTTACAAAAGTACGCCACCTATTCCTATCCCTGATCTTTCAGGACCATTAAAAAAACACCCTGTCTTACTACAGGTCCGTGAAGTTGGCAGCACCACTAGCGGCACAAATTATGAAACCTATGCCAATATTTAGTGCTGAATTTGTGCCACAAGAATATCCTATCCCCATAATTTGTGCCGCCATAGTTTTTGTGAAAATATTAAAAAAAACTCTGGGTGCTGACAACTTCACGTAGCAGCAACCATAATGGCACAAATTCTGAAACCTATACCAATATTTAGTGCTGAATTACCACAAGAATATCCTATCCCCATAATTTGTGCCACGGTAATTTTCGTGAAAATGCTAAACAAACATAGTGGGAGCTGCTGTTTTAGTAGGCAGTCGACACTGACAGTGACCTCCACCCCCATACTTTCAGGTTTCATGTTGCACGTACAGTCAATATGAAAATACGTGTTTTAAAAAGTCTCTCTCACAAAAAAAAAAAAAAGGAAATTGTTTCGTGTTCATTTTAATAAAATAAACTTTTCTTTTTACATTCATGTTAAAGAAATTGATAATAATTGTACCTTTTTAAAAGTGTAAAAGTTTTTATTTTTTTCTATTTTGTAACTAATTACTCTAATTAGTTTCAATTTATAAATAATCATATTTTACTAAATTATAGTCAATACATTAAGAAAGACAATAATTAAGTTTCATTATATGCGATTGTGGAAACAAGACTGCCGAGGCGCTTAGTAAAAAAAATCGAGTAACTTTCATCGAGTACTTTTAAAAAGAATCGGAAATGTGAAACGCTTAGTTAGCATGCTTTTTGATTATGTACTTTACATCTGTAAGTATTTTGTATTGAAAATGCATGTACATTATTTAAAGCATAAAGGGTCATTTTTGCGTAGCAGGAGAAACAGTTGGTGAAAAATGAGCTCTAAGGGAATATGTCTTTTAAATGGAAATAGCATGGTAAACAGTCCAGCCAATTAGGTTGATTCTTACTTAGCTGGTAATAAAAGAGAAAATAAAAGCATAACAAGGTCCGAGTGAAGTTATTGGAGTAATCCCGGAAGAATCGAGTACAACCGATTACACAACACAATCGAGTTACTTGATTATTTTTACTCGATTATGCCCATCACTACCCTCAGTACACCCGACCGAGCTCAAACCTCGATCTCCCCGTATTTGGCAGTCTATTGGAGAGTAGCGTTTTAGACCATGCAGCCACTGAAGCGGGTCATTCTAATGTTATGTTCCCATCTGCGTCTAGGTCTTCCCAATGGTTTTGCGAGTCAATACCATAAACACTGTTCTAGATTCTTCCACTCGCACTGCATTTTTTGCCCACCGTATTCTTTGAGATTTGATTAACTACTCTAACAATGTCTTGCGATGAGTACAAGGTATGAAACTCAGCATTATGTAAACTCCTCCATTCTCCAATAGCATCATCCCTATTTGGACCAAATATCTTTCTAATAAATCTGTTTTTGAACACCTTAGATTTATTTTTGTAATGTAGGGTAAGAGGCCATGTTTCAAAACTAGAGAGAACAACTGGTACAAACACTACTCTCCTATTACCATGGTAATATAAAACGGATTTGGTTCAAAGAAAGTGTATTTGTTTATAAAAATGTACACCTGACAACACTATTTTGGATGGTGATCCCAACCATTTCAAGGATTTGTGCCCCAACATCAGCTCTATGTAACACACATGTACTCACGCCTGTGCGGGAAGTTGTGGTGTGTCACATGGATGTGAATGTCCTGGATTTCTCCTTCTGCGGCAACAACACAGGATATTATTATTATTATTATTTACTCTGCTTCCAACATCATCATAACAGGTTAGTCATGTTTACTTAACTACAGAACTGTGCCACATCAAAATGGGAGAGAGGGCAAATAGGGGCACATACCACTCTCCCCTCTGTTAAGACTCAAACTAATTTCAATGAAAATGTAAATCATTTAAATAGAAATAAGACAGAAATGAGTCGAATAAATTGGTAACATTTTAAGACCAGGCTTAGGACTTTATATTTTTAAAGTAAAGCAAAAAAGTATTATATAGTCAAGTGAGCCAAAGGAGGAGGGAAAATAGGAAAGAGGTCCGTATGATGGATGAAAAATGAAGGGTAAAGGAGAGGGATGAGGAGGTAAAGAAGCTGTGGAAATCATATTTTGAGAGATTGTAAACTTGTAAGGGGAAGTTTTGGTACGAGAGGAAGAAGGGGACTGAAGAGGACCTCCTGGAAGAAGGTCTACTTGAAAAGGATGAGGAAGGGAAAGGCACCGGGAGTAGACCAACTCAAGAGTGGAAATGATAATGACAGCAGGAGAAATGTGTCTACAGTGGTGGCATAGAGTAGGAGGGAGAAGAAAGTGCCAGAGGATTGGAAAAAAGGTATTGTATTCCAATATTCAAGAAAGGGGGTAGGAAGAAGTGCAAACATTACATAGGTATAACTGTTGGAATGTTGGTATTCTTTTATAACGAGTTGCGGTTGTTTAGTGCAGCCATCTTTAAGCGTACGCATGCGCAGTGCGTATCTTAACCAGAATATAGACAGCCGAGTCATGCCCGTTATACGTTTGGGACACACATCTGTGACTTTGTCACTTGTAATTTTATTGTGCTGATGTAATGTATGTTTTATTGTGTTATCTTGTCTATTTTGTTCACTTGACCCGTGGCGATCTTTCTCTAAAAGGTTATGGGCCCAGTTTCATGAGTGTCGTGTAAAATAGCAAGTTTAACATAAAGATAAACAGATGCGCGAGAGTTCTGAGATCGACGCCATGAACACCGTGAATGTATCAAGCATTGAACTTCCAGGCAAAGACAATTATGATACCTGGAAATTGCAAATGCAGGTCGTGTTAATTAAAGCTGATTTATGGGAGTTTGTGAACGGTGGCGCGTTAAAACCTGAGTTGACGAACGATCGTGCCAACGAAGCCAACATTCGAGAATGGTTGTGCAATGATATGAAGGCGCGGTCAGACATAATTTTGTCCATACCCTCGAGCGAACTCAAGCAAGTGAAAAATTGTGAGACATTGTGTGAAATGTGGTGGAAATTGGAAGATATATATCATTCCAAGAGCCCGGCGAGAAAGGCAA
Source organism: Timema bartmani (assembly GCA_902151455.1). Classification (NCBI taxonomy): domain Eukaryota; kingdom Metazoa; phylum Arthropoda; class Insecta; order Phasmatodea; family Timematidae; genus Timema; species Timema bartmani. The sequence continues at coordinate 12,642 of CABFWB010000663.1, read as the reverse complement.
CCCTTTTGAAGAGGTTAACGCTACAGAAAATGGCGGACATTAGTGATGTGTGCGCACATCTGAACAGTTTTTTAGACTCTGTAGACATGTTAAATGACATTTGCGACAAGCTGGAAGGAGCTGGTACTTCAAGCTGAACGAAACCTTGAAAAGTCTGGGTGCAACGCCTTCAGTCTCAGACCCTTGTTTGTTCCATATTGGTTTGGAGGAAGACGTTATACTAATTGTGACATACGTTGATGACATCCTAATCGCCTCCCGTGACAGAAAGGGGATTGATGAACTTGGAAGGAGAATGGCCAACCACTTCGAAGTTCAAGGATCTAGGCTATGCAAAATCTTGCCTGGGGATAGAGTTTAACCAGACAGAAGGGCAGGTGACGATGCACCAGCATGGCTACGTACGCGATCTGCTTTCGCGATTCCGAATGTAAACCTGTAGCCACCCCCGTGGATACAAGCATGAAGCTGAGGAGAAACAAAGAGCAGTCGGAGTCTTACATACTTGACATCGATTACAAGGCCTGACATATAATTTGCTGTAAGCCATTTGGGGCAGTTTAACAACTGCTATGGTACCGATCACTGAAGGCCACCAAGTGTGTATTACACTATCTATAGGGTTTCCATCAATGTGGGGTTGACCTATGGCTCAGATCCAGGACCAGTCAAAGGATTTGTAGATGCAGACTGGGGAAGTTTTCCCGAACACAGGAGGTCTTACACCGGGTGTATATTCATGCTGCATGGTGGACTGGTATCCTGGGAATCAAAAAACAGCGAACTGTCGCCCTGTTGACGACAGAGGCAGAATACATGGCTCTGTCAGCATTAAGGAAGCTGTATATTTGCAGCAATTTCTCGTCGAGATGGTCTTTGGTGACTTGGGCAAGATGGTTATTTTCTGCAACAACAGAAGCTCATTTAAATTGGTGGAGAATCCGATGTTCCATGCTAGGGGCAAGCATCCATCATCACTTTGTGAAGGACGTACTCAAACACAAGGAACCTCGTTTGCTTCACATCTCAACGGACAATCAAGTTGCATACTTCTTAACTAAAGGACTGCCCAAAGTTAAACACATGCAATGCATGGGATCAGCCAGACTGGGTGATTTGCAATAGTGACATTCTTTTGACAACCAACTCGAGGGGAAGTGTTGGAATGTTGGTATTCTTTTATAACAAGTTGCGGTTGTTTAGTGCAGCCTTCTTTAAGCATGCACATGCGCAGTGCGTATCATCACCAAACAATAGACAGTCGAGTCATGCCCGTTAAAAGTTTGGGATGCACATCCGTGACTTTGTTATTTGTAATTTTATTGTGCTGCCGTAATGTATGTTTTATTGTGTTATCTTGTTTATTCGATTCACTTAACCCGCGGCGATCTTTCCCTCACAATAACATTGATATGTCAATGCACAAAAACGTACAAAAATATTCTAGAAAGGAGAATGAGGAAAAGCATAAAGGGAAGATGGAGAGAGGAGGTCGCCGATAGATTTAATATTTGGAATTAGAATGGAAAAGAGATATGACTTTGGAAAGGTTCTGGTAATGGCATTTATGAATGTTGAAAAAGCTTATAATAATGTAGATAGGAAAAAAGTCTGGAAAGCAATGGAGGCTGGAGTAGAAAGAGGAGTGGATAGGAGCGTAAGGAATATGATGATAGTGAGTTGTGTTAAGATGGAGAAAGGGTGGACAGAGTGGTTCAAATTAAAAAGCGGAGTAACGCGGGGGAGTGCCCTCTCACCATTACCTTTGTATTGGTGATGGAAACGATCATGAATAGAGCGGCAGGGAAACTGGGAGAGGAGAAAGTTTAAACAATTATGTTTGCATATGACTTGATGGTATGAGGGGGAAAAGGAAGAGGAAGTAGAGGAACAGTTGCAGGAATGGAATGTGAAAGAGAGTGAAATGAAATTTAGTATGGTGAAAACTGAAGTGATAATGATAACAAGGCCAAGAAAGGTGAGAGAACTGGATGGAGTAGATTTGAAAGAAGCAAAGAGTGTAAAGTAGCTTGGTGGTGTGAGGAAAAAGGGGGCAGCAGGTAGAGGTTTTCTATAGGTTTGTAAGAGACCGACTATGGAAAAGAGAAGTGCCCCTGAAGTGTAAGAAAGTGGTGTATTGAGTATACTTCATTCATAGCCATAGTTACCTATGCATCAGAAACTTGGACTTTGGATAAAAGAGAAACAAGGAAAGTGGAAGCCATAGGAATAAAGTTTTTTAAGCACACGCTAGCTGTCCCCAGTAGAGATAGGATTAAGAATGAAGATGTACAGTCAAGAGTTGGGGTACATGAGACAGTTGAGAATGCAAGGGTAAGATAGTATGGGCATAAAACGAGGATGGAAGGGGAGATGATTAATTTTCTTTTATTTGCTGGTCTCACATAGAAATGTTAGTTGTTAGGTACTGTTTACTTGTTATTTCCCTCTCTTTCAACCGCTTGACTGCAGTTTTCTTGGAATTCACTATCCTCAACCCTCGTCCGTATATCTGTAACTTCCTTCCCCCCATCACCTTGCAGTGTTTTTGGTTCTCTGCAAACAGTGTTAAAAATATTCTCTTAAGTTCACATCTTGGTGAACCTCTCTTCCTATTTCTCATTGGAAAATTTAGTGCGGTATATTTATGTGAATAATAAAGTTTCAATCTGTGTGTTTTTATATTATGCATTTATGGAAATGCGAGTGTTTAGAGGAGCTCCTCTCGTCAAACAATTATTAAGAAGAGTGCACTCAATTCAAGACCATCTCTACTATATCTTCATCTGTATCTCCTGATTAAGACAACATTCAAAGGTAGCTTCGCGACACACACTCTTAATTTCGTCTAGTTCAAACTCAGTCTCTGTTTTAGTGTAACTAAAACTGGTCCTCTGGAAATACATACACTAATTTTTAATCCAATTTTCAATTTTGATAATCAAATCACCCAGACAGCCAGATTAATTACTGTTTGAAAAAATAAAGGTATAAGAAAATATCTATAACTGGTAGCTATCATTCTGAATATTTAGTACATTATTATTTTTAAATCTCTCAACACAAGGGTTATTACACTTGATATCACACTTATAGATTTCAGAATCCCAATTTCCCATAAAGTTAAGATCAAATAACCTCAAACTCGACTTGAATTCAAATTGACAACTCTACCAGAGCTGATTGGTCAACACATTGAGACAAAGACCACTCCATAGAGCCTGTGAAGAATTACAATTTATTTCAAACTTTAATAATCAATATTTACTAATGGGATGGAAAAATTCTTAAAAACTTTAATTTCCTGAGAAATGTAGAAAATCATATACACTCATTTAAAAAATGTAATCAGCTCTTTAGAAAGAATCAAAATTATTCTAGGGTAGAAAATAAAACTTCTTTTTTGAACATTTTATCAATTTTCTTTAGCCTTTATTTATGAATGAAATAGTGTATCAATTTAGCACCTTTGAGTAGTTTCAGAACTACTTCTTCATGATCATGATCATTATGATCATCATTGGAAAAAAAACTCTGTCTCCTTTCTCCCCACCATGACCTAAGTCCTTTCCTCTCTCCCCCACATAGTGCACTCTCTTCATCTACTTGTTGCCTGATCTTCCTCTTGGACTCCCATCCCCCATTTATCCAACATCTTTTTTGGTATCATCACTTCACATGGCCGTACCACCTTAAGTTTTGTATGCAAACTAAAAGATTGCACTGTCTACAAAGTCCTGAACCTTAAGACCGTAGTCCTTACCAATCCATAGAAGTTGACTCAACTTTAACTTTATAAGAACAATCACAATAAAATAAATGTGTGTGTGCATCAAATTGAAAGCACTAATGGTAGCGCAAGGATCTGTTACTATGAAAATAAATACAAAATGAAATTATAGTTTTAAGAACAGAGCTATCTCATAAATAGGTATTTTGCTGAAAAATACAAAGTTCATAGGTAGAGAGAGAACATTGCTTTGGTAAGTTAAATTTCTCAGTATTCTTAATAGCATCTGTTTCACAGATCACGTCTGTTTGCGCCTTGCTTTTTGCAATTTTCTTTAGAAGAATTTAGTTGGATGTAGTCTGACTTTCTCATTGGTTCACCTTAACTCTTTGAATCATTCAAATAATTGCCCTAAATTATGATCCAAGAGATGTTTAATATTAATAAATTTTACTAGACACCAAGGGTTAAAGAGTGGTGCCCTCAAAACCCCTCTCTGCCCCAAAATTTCACTATGGATATTTCCTCAAATTTATGCACCCTGACCTCGCAAAGTAAATATATAGGTATGCCACTGGTACAAAACTGCACTTAAGGGAGCTAAATCTCTTGAGGCCTGACAAGGCTGGTTCCTGGCTAGCTTTAAAAGTGTATATGGTCAGCCAGATGCTAATATTCCCAAACAGTTTCAAACTAAAGATTTTTCATTACCTTACCACCCAACTCAAGCGTGACGACCGTTAATCCTACACGCCTCTTCAAATTGAGATCACCATCAAGAATGGCGCCAATTCTAAATTTTCTAATTTGTAATGATGTCTTATATTATTCTTACTAGTATGTCAATCTAGCCAGCTAAGATTTAATTTCTTGACATGTTCCCCTCAGTTTACCCTTTAGGGTAAATACTTAACTTTCTTGGTTCCACTTGGTGCAGCTTATAAGGGTATTATGTCAAATTAAAACTGCTACCTTTCAGTGAGATTACATTAACTTGTTAGCTATTCCATAGTGCAGAGTTTTTCAAACAGTGTCGCGAAGAGTCAGCAAGTGTGCTTCAGAAGTTTAGGGGAAAGATCAAAATAAGTGATAAAAACACTATAGAATACAAATAAATCCCTTTAAATATAAGATCATCAACACTACTTTTTTAAATAACATGAGCTATTGAACTTTTAAATACAAAATTAATAGCTGTTACTTTAGTGATACAATCTCTCCTAAAAAAACTGATGTGTGCATTGACAATTTTAGTTGCCTGTTTAGTGTGCCGTGAGTTGAATAAGGCTGAATATCACTGCCATAGTGAAACCAAGCAAGATAAACAGTGTGTGCCCACCATGTTCTGTATGTAGTCTAACCAAATGATGCATGATGCAAGTAGATATATCATTCATTACTAACATACTCTATGGCATTAGGAACTCGAAAGTTCATTACCACACTTACAAAAGTATGCTACCTATCCCTATTTTGAGATAGTTCTATCCAGTTTATCTAATCACATCTTATCTCTTCTCTCTCAGGTCTATCCAAATGTTATCCTCCCGTCTGGGTCTTCCCAGTGGTCTTTTCCTATTGGGTTTGCAATTCAAACCTTGAATGCAGTTCTAGATACTCCCATTCAGGCTGCATGACCTACCCACCATAACCTGTGAGATGTAGATCTCATCCATTACATTTAGTAATGTGTTGGATTGTGCTAGCCTCCCAATCTCATCAATATGATTCAAGATGTGGACACCATTTGCATGTACTTGGCTCGATGGCTGCACTTAAAGTTTAATTCACAATGGCCAAGGTTATTCCAAAAGATCTAATCCAGTTAGATTTGAAATTAACATGTTAGCATGTAAGATAGTATACTAAAATGCATTGGCTGGTTGTTGAGTGATCGAATATAAAGCTTAGCCTACTTAAATATGGCAACACACAAATTTAAGCTTAGTAATAATTATTGAGTAACCTGGCGGTCAAGGGGTAAGGTGTCAGACTTCTGTGCAGGGGGTCCGGGGTTCAATACTTAGTCCCGGCACAGATTTATCTGATTGCCAAACCTTTCTTTCACCTCTGACAAGACATGTATTAATCACAACTTGTGAATGTGTGGAATACCAGGCCTCCACCGTGGTTTGGATTCCACGTTAAACTGTAGGTCCTCCATTTCATTTCACAATCACCCTACCATTTCACATTAGCGTAAGAGCGTACAACCCGAACAGGTAGTAAGACCCGGTGCTAATAATAATAATAATAATTATTATTATTGCAATTCAAAATAACTTAAGTGACATAAGAACACTTTATTATATGTTTGGATTATAAATATAAACATATATACACATATTTGTGTGTGTTTATATGTATATTTATTTGGAATTCTGGAATTTGATACACACTTAACAAATTCAAAAGAAATAAAATTGTTACTAAACTACAACCATCAGACCACATAAAATATATTTGTTACAGATCAAAATCATGCAATCAAACTCTACTGTAATAAAACAAATATTATATTGACTAGCCTGAAATATCCAATTTGGCTTTTTTTTTGGCCAGATGTCTAAAATGTTTTTGGTTTTTTTCAAGTCCCTTGTCCTAGAAAGGAGAGCATTTTATTTTATATTTATTTCAAAATTCATCACATGCTAAGCCATTTATAAAATCACACCATATGCAAAACAGTTATAAACTTAACAACTATGTACAATATTTTTATTTTTAGCAATGAGTTACTATCCATTCATATTACACACTTATGTGTTAATTATGCTAATTGGTTATGGATGAGGAAGGATGACTTAAACAAGACAGATTTTTCTATCTTTCAAAAATCCATGCCCACTATTTGTTTCCAACTATCACACTTATTACTGAAGGAACAAAACCAACTTTATTAGTCTTTTCCTCTTGTTAATATTAAACTGACAAATTTACAGAAAATATTGTTTGATTAATACTGTACATTGATTTAAAACCTTAGTCTAATCTGGTAAATAAATTTTATTGCTTTAATATAAGGACCAAATAAAGTGGGCTATATTGACATTCCTAAGCCTTTCTAAGATACTATTAAGTTGTTTATTTATATTTAGAAGAAGGTACAGGAAAGATGGATGGAAATATTTAAAAGGAAACAAACAAAATATGGCTTTTACAGTGAAAAGAAGATAACAGTAAACACATTACATTGCTGCCATTGAACAAAGAGGTAATGGCTGCCTTTAAAGCAAATCTATTGGTACCACCCAATCCCCCAACCTAGGTTTCATTCTATCAAAACTCATCAGGAGGGAGTGTTACAGTGCAAAACAACTTCCTAAAAGAGGAGACCAAACATCACAAAAGGGAGAAAAGGAAATGGCCAAGTTGTTTACCAAAGAAATTGCAGTTCCTAATGTTTCTCTATAATAAAAACCTCTTTTCGCTTCATGAGGTAATTGTATTATATTTGGAAGAAGGTACAGGAAAGGTGGATAGAAACATATAAAAGGGATGAACACAATATGGCTTTTACAATGAAAAGAAGAACAAAATTCACACTTTACAATGATGCCAATGGACAAAGAAGTAATGGTTGGCTCTTAAACAAAATCGATCGTCACCGCCCAATCCCACTGACCTAGGTTTCATTCTATCGGAACTCATCAGGGAGGAGTGTTAAACGCACAACGCAACTTCCTAAAAGTGGAAACCTTTATGTTTTACCTTCTACATGTTCCTATCTATGTGTCCTATCATTCTTTACAATTTTCCATTTTCTCTCTTTTGTGTTTTTTTTTGTGTGTTTCCTCTATGTCCGAAGTTCACTAAAACCGATTTTTTTAACCCGAAAGTAGTGACAAAAAAAGTTCCAATACAATCGCTCTTTATTGAAATCTAAATCTTAAAAAAAAATCAGTTATATGCTGTTGTTAACTGTATAATGTTTCAATTAATTTTTTTCCAGAGCCTTCTCTAGAGTCTGTGCTTTTTATACACTTGATTCCACACTATCAATGCATTCAAAAAATTAAACTGAGTAGAAAAGTATAATTTTTTGAGTTTCATTCACCCTCTCAAAGAAAGGGATTAGTGAAAACAATTATTAAATGGCCACAGACTGTTATTCAATATACTGTAACTCCTGTCATATTAATACAACTCAGAAGACTGTCTTCCTTTACTTGCCACGGACAAAGGTATTAAAACTTAAGCCAGAGTGACTGTTTAAGCTCAACCCTCCCCCTCCACAATCAGTACTTTCAGTCAAGCATTGTGCTACCTAAACAAGAACTCAGGTAGAGAATCAGTGTCTTCAAGTTTGAACAACCAAAAAGTTATGATTTAAGGAATTATGATGTTAGAATTACATTTCTTACTGAAAGTTTCAATTTTTCTGTTCATTAAAATCAAAGTTGAGGGTTCATTATAAACAAATTTTTTGATATACATTGAAATATATGTGGGTTAGGACCAATGAATTAGGTTCACTCTAGCTGAATGTTCACTACAACCGAATTCACTAAAACCAGAGTTGACTGTCTTTTTTTAATAACCTAACGGAACTTGTTTTCCGGATAACCCAGGTAATTCAAATCAAGAAAACACTATGTTAAGTTGGCAGCCAAACATTTCACACAAAACATCAATGAAATATTAATGTCACAGGGTAAATTATTAATATAAAATAAAATCATTAATAAAAAATTATTAATTAACAATTTCACTCAATTTGAAGATTACATTCAACAGAATTATATCAAATATACAATTAAAATGGGTTTAATTCTTCAAACACACGCATTAGTGGTTAGAACATGACTACAATAAATACATGGTTTAGTGTCTAAAAATAATATTTATATATGAAATTGTGTCTTATTTCAGTGGGATATGGACAAACTAAATAATGAAACTATAATATGTCACTAATGGGTGATTACACTCTTATGTAATTGATTTGTATACACATGATACAGGAGTTGAACCTAGATCCTCTAACCTAGCAAGGCAATGTTCTACCAATGAGCCACACAGGCTAGTCTAATAATCAGTGTCATACAGATTATTAGAGCTACAGTGTTGGTGCAATGGTTTGACTTCTGTGTCCAGGTCATTTATAAGCTAAATAAAAGTGGTATTGTGGATCTGACTATGGAATGCTCGAGAATAGCTCAAAATATTTTTTACCCATACATGCAGGGGTGGATCCAGATCATTTTCATAGGGGGGTCATAATTATAAATAACATAGTTACTTACAATGTTAGATTTCTGTTTAAAACCATTTATTAGTTTCTCATTCATATTGGATCTTATGTATGTTTTAAACTGTGGTCATCCTCCTCAAGTTTTTAAAATCAGATAGTTTTTATAAACTATTTACAGTAAGTAGCCCTCCTTCAACACTTTTTTGAAAAATGGTTCACTTTAGAAGCTATGAGTAGTCTTTGCCTTGATTTTTTTCAATTCGATTATTTTATAAGCCATTTAAGGTATTCCTCACATAGAAATTTTTGAAATATGGATGCCCCTTGTAGCTATTTAGAATGATCCTCAGCTTAATGTTTTACAATAAGTAGATAGATATACCTCTAGAAAATAATCTTTGAAGTGGTCTTACACCGATAAAATTTTAAAAATGGAATTATTTTAGAAACTAGGCTATTTGTGATGGGCCTCTCCTGAAAATTCTTCAAAATGACATGCATCTAGAAGCTATTTGGAGTTTTCTTCCCCTAGACATTTTTGAAATTTGGATGACCTTGGAAGCTATTTAGAGCTTTCCTCCCCTGATTTTTCTGCCAGTTAGATGCCTTTAGTCTAATAGTTATTTGAAGCGGTCTTCTCTGGCAAATTTTTGACAATAGAATGCATTCAGAAGTCATTTGGCGTTTGATTCAAGGCCATCTTTCAGCTTCATATTCGAAAATATCAGAGGATTTGAAATATATCTGGGGAGGGGGGACTTATTCTAGGGAGGGGCAAATTATTTTAAGGGGGGCAGAGTCCCCCACAATTCTGCCGTTCCTGTTGTCTACACATACTCTATATTCAATATTCGAGGATGAACTGCTCTCAGGTGATTATTAGTCTACTTTGAAGTGTGGTAGTCTATTGTCTCTATGCGCAACAATGTTCATTACTCGCTATGCATGACCAATATTCGTACATGAAAACAATTTTCTTTCTACACTTGCGTGAGTCATTTCGAACATTGAATAAACGTGGACGAATAACGCACGTGTGAACCCGGCTTAAGAGATGTCTGCGCGTAAAAATATAGAAAATTATATAACTTATTTGTGTTGTATTTTCCTTCTATAATTTGAACTTTCGTTTTGTTTTTCATATTAATTTTCTAACTTTCACAGAGGGGTCAACAGACTTTCTGAATCCACGCCTGCATACATGGTCACAAACAAAATATATACCAGAACTACAGCCTCTAGGTTAAAACAAGTGCGCTCATTCGGAGAGCTAGAGTCCTTTAACTTGGGGATCACTATGTGCAGTCCCGAGTGAAATCATCACTATCAAGTAGGCATTTTTAAAAACAGTTCACTTTCTAGTAGAGAACAAACAAAAACCTTCTAGTGTCAATAAACCGGCTTTTACAAAGCTAAGTTTAGGTAGCAGCCCTACCCCGTTCCATAAAATAGTCCCCCAAACGAGCCAACTTAAGGCTGTAAATTACAAAGAAAATAAAGAATAACATGATTTTTTCTTTCTTTTGTTCAAGTGAATGCTTGCAAATTGTCTAGTTGTAAGCAATCTTCAAATATTGTTGATTAGTTACTTGTCTGAAAAGGATGAACAAAAGGGGACAAAAAGAGAGTTGGGGTGGCAGTATTGCTGATGCCTATATTGTTGTGTTCGTACTGCCACCCCTTTACAATGAACAATTTGAAAGTAAGCTGTTTTACTTGAAAATGCTGCTATTACTGAGAAATGCAACTAGCACTCCCCAGTACCTAATGAATCAATCTGGCTCAAGGAATGCAGCAAATCTTCCGTAAGGCTGAGTGTCGTGTATACTTTGTCTGTACCCTTGGTTTATGTTCAAAACCCAAACATGCACCACTTTTTAATGTTTTATCACTTTATTTTCCATTCATCACACATTATATTCACCAAATATATATGCATAGTAAAAAAATCAACACTAAACTTTTATAATGTGGTGGATGAATTTTTTTCTCTTGAGTATTTTAACATCCCTGACTCATCACTTTGAGTTCTTATTGAGTAATAAAATAAACAGAATGCTAAGAAGATTCAGTTGTACTTCCAAATACTCATACTGAGTCTTGTGAAACCAGCTGACCATATGATTACTCATGAGTAATAGGAGAACAAGCTTGAAATAAAGCAACCAGTATTGATGATTAGCACTTCTGGCGCGAGGGATTGGGGTTTGAATGGGGCTGGTTGCTATGAGGGTGGAGTCACCTCCCTTATCCTGTACTGTTGGGTCAAGTAGTTTCACGGATAGTCATGTTAGAGTTACTATGCTAAGCAATGTATATTAGAGGCCACAATTGCAGAGCCAGACTCAAGTGGTGCATGGCTTCTGATATGGTAGCTCACCAATCCAACTCGAGTGATCGTAGTGTGCTGAGGTGTGTCAGTCTTTTGTGCCATTCAGGGCCATGCGTGTTAGTGGGTGTGTCCCCTTGGGGTGACAGTAGCAGGGGCTGATGATGGGAAAGTCCCCAGGGGATGCTGTACCTAGCAGGATGCGGGGCATGTTGCACTGCTCACACTTGTCCAGCAGAGGATGATTGCGGAATGTACACTTGCTGCACGTCCAGTTAGGGCCTTCCTCTGGGGGGCTTCCTCTTGGAAACGGCCCTGTAACACGCAATATAGACTGAAACATTTCCTTCACACCAATTTATCAAATAGAATAGAATGGAAACAATAAATTAACTAAAAGCATTATAGATTTTTTAACTGTTTCTTGCTTTACTATATATTTTTTAAATTATTCTCCTTTTGGTGTTTTCTTCTTCTTGAGACAATAAAAGTGAAAGTCAAACAAAAAACTGGTTCAAAGCACATAGCAAGTTTAGCATAACAAAACCAAAATAGTGCTTTGTTTCGTCTGTCCAACATTACAAGCAGTGTTTCATCTGTCCAACATTACAAGCAGTGTTTCATCTGTCCTACATTACAAGCAGTGTTTCGTCTGTCCAACATTACAAGCAGTGTTTCGTCTGTCCAACATTACAAGCAGTGTTTCATCTGTCCTAACATTACAAGCAGTGTTTCATCTGTCCAACATTACAAGCAGTGTTTCGTCTGTCCAACATTACAAGCAGTGTTTCGTCTATCCACCACACAAGCAATGACTAGTCTGTCCACCAAACAAGCAGTGATTCATTCACCCAAAATTATAAGCAGTGCTTCGTCTACCCAAAATTACAAGCAGTGCGTTCGTTGTATGTAGCACAAAAGTGTATTTTAAATGTCCAAATTATGGAATTTTACAATGTATATGTTCTGTGCGTGCTTGAAAAATACTAAAAAATAAGAAAGGAACTATCTTGAGGACAATGTGCAAGTTTTAATTTTATTCATCAGTTCGACTGTTAGCCAACATTATAGCTTGCATGGACCTGGACAACATCAATATGATTTCATGTGACACAGAGTTAGTTGGTGTCTACACAATTTTAATTTATGAAACATTTCTAGCCTCAGCCATACGGCTTAAGTTTCAACCAATGTTCATGCCATCTTTATTCAATCCAACAGTTAGAATATTTCATGCATCCTGAACTAGTGGTTAAGGTATTTAACCCTTATGCACTCAGCGTATTTTCACTAGACTAAGCCAAAACAATCAGGCAAATTTTCACATATTTACCTTTAAACATTTTAAATTTTCTCATAAAAAATGTTTTTAGTTTATACACATGAAAA
>CABFWB010000662.1:228690-247294 GCA_902151455.1 Timema bartmani | reverse complement strand
CCCATATTTTACTCAACTTAGCTTAATCTAAAAATCTAAACATAACGTCATTTTGGCTTCCCTAACATTAGCCCATGTTTTTTTATTCAACCTAACTTGACCTGGACATACCCCACTTCCCTCCCCCCCCCTCTGTGGTTTCAAAATTAATATATGTTTTGTGAATATGCACGATCCGAAACCTTAGCTCATTCGGTTAGCGTTTCTGCCTACTGATGTAAGGTTCCCGGGTTCGATTCACGATGCGGCCTAAAGTTTATCATTGGTGAAATGTGGGTTTACACTTTCACAGTGATGAATTAACGGTCGGGGGACTGGATGTTGTGTCTGTTCTAAGCTTAGGTTAGATAATGAGACATATGAAGATACGAAAGCCCTAGCCAGCCGGTAGTGGGAAATATAGAGCTTGAATAAAAAACTGACCCAGGCTGGAAACTGTGATGGATGTAAAGTAAGTGTGTGTGTGTGTGTGCATATATATATATACATATATATACATACATACAAATACATACATATATATAGGCCTATATATACACATACACGCGCTAAATTTTACATGTCAATCCTACGTAATTAATAATTATATGATTAGGCTGTATCGCGCAAACAGCAGCTGCTGTGTTACGTTTGGAAGTTACGCATCATAGAATAAGTCGGATGATTACGTAATGAGGCATAACGCACGTAACGTTCGTGTTTACCAGAACGCGTGCGTAGCTTTCATTGCCGTGTACACACTTATGTACGCTTCTATTGGGATTCAAAGAGAAACACGTTTATTCGAATTGTAATATTTACTGGCAGTCATTGTTTAAGGCTTTGATTGTTCTATTAAAAAATGATATCAATATTTCGCAATTACCGTTATGGTTGGCTCAGTGGCTTGTGCTTCCGACTGACACACTCAAGATATGGGTTTGAACTTCAAGTCCGATGCACTACATTCAATATCACCTCTGAGGGAACTGCAGGTCTTGTGGAATAGAACTTTATCTTCGCTCTCTCTCGGTTGACTGTTGCCAAACCCACTCCGGTGCCCGCGTGGTCTAAGACGTTACTCTCGCAGTAGACTAGACTGCCGATGACGGGGAGATCAAGGTTCGAATCTCGGTCGGGTGTAATGAGGGTGGTTTTTACCAAATAGTTTTCAACTCTCCCTCTAAGCAAATGCGGGTATACTTACTCTAAATTCAACCTTACTCACTCTTAGAGTATTAACATAACTAATACATGTGCGTATAGCCCGAACGGCTAGTAAGACGCGGTGCTATAATAATAATGTTTGTCGGTTCAAATCCAGCCGAGGTCGACGGATTTTTCTTGAGCGATAAAAATCCGTAACACAACTTCCTTCGGAGGGGAAGTAGAGCCGTCGGTCCCATGTAAATTGTGGTATGTAAAGAACTCTGGAAGGTATGTGAAAATATCTCTCCCGGTGTAATTGGTAGGCCCTTTCGCTTTAGCTCATAGAAATTCTCGTGTACTGATGTAATCAATCGGTTCAGAAAGTGCACGTTAAATACATCAAATACATAAATAAAATGTAGTGATTGGTTGCGTTGCAAAGCATCATGGATCAACATTCTTCTCTCAATGCAGTAAGAAACACTCGCACCTTTTAGCGTTTCTGAAAACAGCAAGGTCCGATCAGCCATTGTCTTATTCCCGGCCTTGAGTTGGGGAAGTACCTTCTTTGCTTCTGAATCATCAACAATGACGCGATGTAAACCACGCGGTTATCCAGAGAAAAATGTAATCATATCTGCTTTTATTAATGACTTTACGAGGCTTGGTAGGAAACCGGCGTGAATCACATCCTTTCCCTCGATCGCGTAGAATGGGAGACAGTCAATCCTCACGTGCGGTGCATTCCACAGAGGGAAAATGATTGGGTAGATTCTGCATTCAAGACTCAATAATTATAATTAACTGAATTTATACAAGTCATAAAATATAATTCAAATTGAGCAGTAGAGTCAATTAACAGTTGGGAACCCGCGTCGGCGATTACACAGTTCAAGTCGGCATCATCACAATAGACTGAACTGTCAGTACCAAGGAAGTTTAGGTTTCGTATTCCGGTAGAATGTAATATTTTATTTTAGCGCCACGTCTTAATACCCTTTCAGGCTGTATACTTCTAATAATGTATTAATTACACTAATGGTTTTAGGGATTTGGAACATATTTATAGTAAGTGTACCCGCGTTTGCGTTGAGGAAGAGTGGAAAACCTGCTTGTAAAAACCACCCTCGGTACACCCGACCGAGATTCGAACCTCGATCTCCCCGTCATCGACAGTTTAGTCCACTACGAGAGTAGCGCGTTAGACCTCGCGGCCACTGAGGTAATAGTTAGCGTACTTTATGTCTAAGTTTTATCTGCCTCATAACCACATTATTGGTATAAATACGCGAGTATCCCTCTGTCGTTAGCGAGATGAGGTGTAGCTACAACTTTCCCAAAAAAATAACAAACCTTGCATGCCTTTTAGCTTAATGTTTGGTCAAAATATATTAAAATTATTATTCAATTGCAGTTTTGATATCCTCGATCGAGTTTGAGTGTATTTCCAAATGTATCCTTTCATATTAAAAAAATTAATAAAAGTACAGTACTCTGAAAGAACGCGTTCAAATTTAAATAAAGGAACTAATATTTGTCTAAAATCATTTTTGCGCGTTATCACAAACTATATATTTTGTTATGCGTGTCTACTTTTATTTTATTCAGAAAGTTCAGTTCCAGGAAATGAATTAGAGACACGTGACCAGTTGTCAATGCCAGCATGATTTAGCACTAACATTATTCCCAAAACATCTTGCAATATTTTATTTTGATATATTTTTTTTTCACCATGGCAAAACAATTATTGTGTTAAATTGTTGTTATTAATTCTTAGTTATTACTGTAAAATGAAGTCAAATAAAATTTTTGAGACATGATACATAGGTAAATAAAATGTGAACAAATGTTAAATTTAATTATAAAATGTTTTGCCACTATTATAGATAAATATTAAGAGATGTAATAAAGGAACTGCAACAATCATATTTTAAATACGCTTGAACTAGATACATTACTCATTACTAGATAAATTTCAAAAGTTTTATCTTTTAGGGATTGTATTCTTTAACTAGTTTACTATTTAAAAAAAATGTCTAATGCTAAAAAAAAATAAGTTGGAAAAGTTTAAGATCATAAAAGTTGTCGGCCATAATATTCCTTCACTATAAACGAGATTGTCAACGATGAATGAACCCGCCTCGGTGGCGTAGTTAGCTAACGTTAACAGTTACAAATTTTAGTAAAGAAGCAATCGTGTTGAGCTCGACTGCCGAGGACGGGGAGATCGAGGTTCGAATCTCGGTCGGGTGAAATGAGGGTGGTGGTTCCTTAATGGTTTTCCACTCTCCCTCCACGCAAATTCGGGTTCACTTCCTCTAAATTCAACCCTCCCAATCCCTAACCCATTAGAGTTATTAGTATTTAAGCGTATAACCCGAACGGGTAGTAAGACGCGGCGCTAAATAATAATGTCAACGATGAAAGCAAACCCTTATATTCAACACCAGATAGTGCCCAGAACACTGCTGACATTAGAAATAAATTACAGTTAGTGGGTCAGAGGTTTTAAAAATCCACAACTTGTGTGCTCCCTCCAGCTGTCAAATGTATCTAATGTGCGCGAAACTAAAATCATACGAGTAGAATGATCATACATACATATCGTAGTGACAAACAAGAACTTGGAGACACAAATAAATTATGCCAGCAGCACAGTTCCATCATTGGAAGATTAACATAAACAGAATATAACAGATTTTTATACCTGCAGGCGCCCTTGCCAAAAATATTTTTTTCGTTATATGTTTGACTTATTATATTCTTTCAGAATTGGTTTATATTTAGTAACAAAAAACAATATGTAAGTTTGTTGTTTAAATAAAAAGAAAATGTTTCTACTTTAACACAGACTTTTCGTAAGTATCCCGTCCATGCTTAATAACAGAAAATCCGGACTGGGTCGATCCCCAATTAGTCCGAATTATAAACGTTCTATTGTTTTACTAAATCTTAAAAAAAAACTATTTTTTCGAAACACCTTTCTCGTATTTGTTTGGATTTATTTGACGAAGCCATTCGAAAGTGAATTTAGTTCATTCTCTTCCATGGCGTCGCGGCACGGACGTTTAGACGCCAGGCGCCGTATTTTAGTTTGGTCAATGGATCAATGCTCATCGAGCAGAGAGCTAACTGTTACAACTTATCGTCTTCACGAAGTCACTTCACAAAGTGAACTGAAATGGGATCAGTTGGGAAACACGAACAGCCTTGATACGATGACTAAATGGGGGGTTTTCATATAAATACTTTTAAAAAAAGCTCAAGATAGTCAGACCGCAAGCTAGCTATACCAATCCAACGGCCGTCGCATGTTGGCGAAGATAATGCCAACATTCTTGGATGGAGGGTGTAATGTGGTTAGCGCAATGAACCCTCAGAGCCATTGATCTCGGTGTTTTAGACAGGTGCGGCTACTTCTATATTCAAGTAGCTTCTCCACTATCATTTCATTTATTTGAGGTACTTAACGTGCATTTTCTGAACAGAATTATTATATCAGCACACTAGAATTTCTATGAGCAAGAGCGAAAGGGCCTACCAATTTTGCCGATAAAGGTATTTTCACACACCTTCCGGGGTTCTTTTACAAGCCACAATCGACACGAGACCGACAGATTTACTTCCCCTCCAAAGAAAGTTGTGCTACGGATTTTTATCGTTCAAGGAAAATGTATCGACCCCGGTTGGGTTTGAACCCACGAACATCGGGTCTTGAAGCGAGCACTTTACCCCAAGACTTAAAATTAAATCAAAGCTGTGCAAATATTTCTTTTATAGAAACATAGAATTTAGTTTTCCGCACATGCTAATCTCAACAGTTCTTTAATATCTGTCAAGGGTGTCCTGGAATTTAGTGACAACTTTTTCTCTGCATTAAAAAAGTTTGTCACCAAATGCCACTATCCTCATGATAGATATTAAAGAACTCTTGATATTAGCATGTGCAGAAAGCTAAACTCTGTGTTTCTATTGAAGAAATATTTGATTTATTTTTGCCAAAAAATGTTTATGCTATAAAAACTGCAAAATTAATGCACTAAACTGCCGCTCACTAACACCCCACCTTAAAGGCTATGCGTCAAAATGGCTGGAGTTGGAAAAATATCGACTAGGCCACGTGACCCACTTGAGCTAGCGAGCCAAGAATGATCCTAGAAGCCAGGGTTCAATCTCGACTGAGTGCAGTATTGTGTTTCTCTCCTCTGCGTGATTTACTCTTCTTCCCTCTAGACCAGTAGCTCCCAAAATATTTTCGCTTGCATACCCCCCTTGGCAGCCCATTTCCATAAATTGTGCCCTCAATTCTTAGCAAAATGTTTAGTTACTATACTAGTAGTTATTTCTGATTTATTTGTCGCAACTGAAAATAAATAGACTGGTAATGGAATTAAAAAACAATGTGATAATAAGCTGAATACAGAGTGCATATAGTTCTACATTTAAAAAAACAAAAGTTACAATAAAAAACTGACAATTTATTTATTACTTTATTAGTTATTATCAAAAAAACTATTTAATGTTCAGAAACTTAAATCCTTTTCTTAAGGTCAAACAAATATAGAAGAAAACCCCGCACTGCCCCTCAATAATTTCATAACTTTTGACAGATCTTTCGTCTTACTCTGCTGGCATATGTAGCTCTTTTCGCCATTATTAAAATATTTTCGCGTACCCCTTAACGTCCTGGCACGTACCTCTGGAGGTAAGCTTGCCCCAAGTTGGGCACCGCTGCTCTAGACCAGTAGTTCCCAGATTATTTTAGAACAGTGACTCAATTTTTAGAACGAAAAACCTCGAGTCCCACCTAACTTCAATGGACATCATAGTGGTAAGAGGAGGAGGGGGATTTGATGATTTTCTTACTATTATTTGTTAGCATTTATTATTCAGTATATATATATTTAAATATATAAAATTGAAGTGTGCGAAGGATCCGTTTTTTTACGACAGACACAAACATAAAAACCAATTACCGAATCTATATATTATTCGCCTAATTTTTAATTTTTTTTCCTACTTGTAAATTTTTTTAAGTCATTTTCTATTTTCGAATAATTACAAACTTTCCACATTTCAAAAACTTTTCTGCGAGCCACCAATAAATCGGCTCGCTACGCACAGTTTGGGAATCACTGTTCTAGACGGATATCTGGCAAAAGTTTACCAACTCGTCACATCCCTCTCGTTTACCAAAAACCAGACAGTTTTTTAAGTTTCAAAACGACGTGGCAAAATCCTCTAGTTTTGGCACAGGCCAAAAGAACATATTTTGGAGTTTCGCCAATTTTAAAAGGAGATTTTTTTTAATACAAGTGATGTTATACGAATTTATAGGTGAAGAAGAAAAAAAATAATCACGGGGTTAGCATACTTAAAAAGAGTGCCAAGACTTTCATTAAAACAAGTATGATTTAACGTAAAGTATACCTTATTGTAAGTATCGGTAGCAAGTACTAGCATACAGTCTAATCTTAATAGAAAGGTTATTTTAGGAAATACACACTTTTTAGGTCAACGATGAAAACATTTTTATTATTTTCTTAGTGTTATTTTATAGGCATTGATAAACTTTATTAAAAAAGTTACATCTTCAGATCACGTGACTTGACGTATGAATACGTCTAGCCGCTAGATTCCTATGAAAATTGGACTATAAGCTTGAGGTTATTTAATTAAATTTAACTATTTACCTTATTTAAGTAAATAAAATAATTTTCGTAGACGCAGATGGGTGAATAACATTAGAATGGACCTGAAAGAGATAGGGTGTAGTAAGGTGGACTGGATAGAATTAGCTCAATATAGATATAGGGTGTAATGAGGTGGAATGGATAGAACTAGCTCAAAATAGATATAGGGTGTAATGAGGTGGACTGGATAGAACTATCTCAAGATAGATATATGGTGTAATGAGGTGGACTGGATAGAACTATCTCAAGATAGATATATGGTGTAATGAGGTGGACTGGATAGAACAAGCTCAAAATAGGGATAGGTGGCGTATTTTTTTAAGTGCAGCAATGAATTTCGAGTTCCTAATACCAAAGAGTAAAAAGCTAAGTAAGATATGTTTATGGAAATTATTCAGTATTTGACTGAAGAATATCGGAACACCTTTCAATAAATAAGGGTATAGAAACAACTCTGATGAGCCCAGCAGGGATTCGAATCTAATCTTGGCCTCCAGGTACATCTCTAATCATACAAGTAGAACTCGTCAGTTTTACAATGTTTATCTGGAAGCGGCGAGGTATTTTATTACCTTATTAAGAGCAATAATTACGTTCCATTTGTTAACACTCGAGCTGGAGGCGGTAATTAATTGCACGCAGATTACACTTCGTGTGAAAGTTTTATTGTTTATCTAGCACTAGATGAATAACATGAGAGGAATGTAAACAACTTAATGTAAATATTTTCACCTGTAAAATGATATGATTGCTTAAAGATGGGCTTCATATATAAACACGTGGATGAAAATAAGATTGTTAAGTTGTACTTGCGAAGACACAAACATCATAAAACCATCGAAACACCAATCAAAGAGTACTATAACAATTTTTTTTAGTCACTAAGAATACTCATTTAAGTTGGATTTTATGGGAAGCGAGAATCGATCGGTGTTTTTTGCGGATTTTATTTTGAAACTTTCTGGTCAAAATAAATAAAAAATGTCTTCAATGAAAAACCTAAAAAGAGTTTAATTTTCTTCACATTGTGATATAAACATTTGTTGAAATATCTGTCAAGGATGTCCTGGAATTTAATGACAACTTCTTTTTTTCATTTAAAAAGTTTCTCATCTAATGCCTCATGACAGATGTTGATATCCCTGTGAGGAAAATTAAACTTGTTTCTACTGGAGCAATATTTTATTTTTATTTCGGACAAAAAAGGTTTTTGCCATAAAAACTGCAAGAACACCTTTTATTGCTTTCCATATACTCCTACAGTAGCCCCATGGCTTCTTTGGTGCTGACTGACCGCTCACAGCTGACAGCTGACGGATTTGAAAAGCTACCAGACCAAATTATGTATCCCTATGCCTAACCATATGATCTGCAAAATACATGTGTTTAGCAGCTGTCACTTCTGACAGTCAAAATTTAGGTATATACCTAAATGTTGACTGTCAGAAGTCAGCTGTGAACTGACAGTCGGCACCAAAGAAGCCATGAGGCTATTGTACCTTAATGTGTGTTAGCGAATTACAGCTCATATAAAACACACACTGTTGATCACACGTTATAGGGCGTCGTATTCGCAATATACTGGATTGTCCGCAAATTCTTGTTGTTTTCGAGGTTAGGTTAAGTATGTCGTGTATTGTTATATTATTCACCCAACAGGACGTCTGACAAGTTGACAGGTCAGACGTAGTATTAATAATGTTGCTCGTCTTACATCCGGACTTAAGGGCGGTTAGACGTAGTATTAATAATGTTGCTCGTCTTACATCCGGACTTAAGGGCGGTTAAACGTAGTATTAATAATGTTGCTCGTCTTACATCCGAACTTAAGGGCGGTTAAACGTAGTATTAATAATGTTGCTCGTCTTACATCCGAACTTAAGGGTAGTTAGAAAACCCACATTAATTAATCCAATTACTAAAAGGATGAGAGAGAACTTTTGTTTAAAGAAGTTCATGTATGGTCATTTGGCTGGAGAGAATGAAGGAAATCACTGAGAGGAAAAAAAAAATCTCCTTCATTGTACTCTTGTCAGAATTAAGCTCTGGACTTACGAATCAGGAAAAATAAAGCCCTACACCAACGCTGCCGGTTGTACGAAACGTGAATTAATTTAATTAGAAGGTTCGGTTGGACGACAAGTATGATAACTCCATCAGGATACTTTTAAGCCTGCCTCGTGTTTATTCAAACGATAAATGCCTTCATTACAGTGGCGTGGGTGCTTTTTATTACCCGAATCGGTGGTTACGCAGACTAAATGTCAGGTTCATATAGTTTGGTTTGTTGGTGACGTTGAGGTTGGGGGTTCGAATTAATAATAATTAATAAAAAAAAAGTTCCTTCCTTGTGAAATTTAACTGTAGCGTTGCACACATTTAAAAAATATAAACAAAGAAGGTATATTTTACATTTTAAAATTTCTGTCAAAATTGACAATGAAACTAACACAACAGAGAAACCCGCCTCGGTGGCATAGTTGGCTAACGCGCTAGTTTCGTGTTTAGCTCGACTGCCGAGGACGGGGAGATCGAGTTTCGAATCTCGGTCAGGTGAACTGGGGGTGGTTTTCCTTAAATGGTTTTCCACTCTCCCTCCACGCAAATACGGGTTCACTTCCTCTAAATTTAACCTTACCAATTCCTAATCCATTAGAGTAATTAGTACTTAAGCGTATAATCCAAACGGGTAGTAAGACGCGGTGATAAAAAAACACACACACACAACAGAAACACAATACACTTTATTTGTAATCTTAAACCTCCCCTCCATTTTATAAACACACACTCACTTACTTTGGTCGCACTAACGGGAGTTTTGTTTCGGACTGGAAACACAATGTAATAACAACATGGATGATCCTTGCAAAGCAGTTTACTATGAATGTTTTGACTACACGTACAATAATGTTTGTTGATCTTTCCTCCATTTTAGAAAAAAAAAAAAANATATAAACTTAGCCACCACAAGGTATCATTAAAAGTGCAGATATTTTCAGTACAAACAATGAAAATCCGACGCTAACCTGCACTAACGATGGTTGTTGTCAAAACCCAGGTGGCCTATCTGTTGGGTTGATAAGTTGACACACATTCATTAAACACAATGTTGGGCTTCCCGGTGAAAAGGGGGGTATATTTAAAAAAAAAAAAAAAAAAAATAGTGGCAGTGCAAGGTTGCTGTGTATAAAGAAGACATTAAACATTGCATTCAAATAGTACCGCGTAATCAAAAGCTTTAATTAAAATAATGAGCAGGAGATAGTAATATTTTATTGCTTTGCTTTCGTCGTAGTTTCGTAATAATCTAATATTATAGGAGATGGCACCTGCTTCGGTGGACGCATGATTTTAGGCGTCATTCTCGGAAGATACTATAGACTTTCAATGATGGGGATATCGGGTTTCGAAATCCGCTCGGGCGTAGGGAGGATTTTTTTAAAAAATGGAAGCACACTTCCTCTAAACTAAACCTTCTTCATCCCTAACACATTAGCGTGATTAAATACATAGGTGTATAAGCCGAACGGGTATAATGAAGCGGTTCCATTGGTGGTGTCACTTTAATACTTTTTTTTAGTAACAGGATGGTTGTCACACGCATCGGTGGCCGCATAATCTAAGGCGCTACTCTCGCAGTGGACTAGAATACCGAGGACTGGGAGATCGAGGTCCAAATCTCGGTTGGTTTTTCCCCTAAATGGTTTTCCACTCGCCCTCTCCGCGCAAATGCAGGTACACTTCCTCTAAATATAACCTTCCTAATCTCTAAAAAAACCATTAGCGTAATTAGTACATAAGCGTATAACCCGAACGGGTAGTAAGACGCGGTACTAAAAAATAATTAAAAATAGAAAGATCAATGTTACCTTCTTTTTTTTTCCAAATCGGATGTCTCCCTCAAATCATGAAGCCTTATTCTCTTTTCCCCTCGATTAAAAATATGAAGTAAACTTCATTAAACACAACGCGTAAACTCATCGCATTTTAAACAAAAACTCCGCCAACTTTTGAAACGATTAATGAAGCACAAAAAACGAAAGCTCGATATTAATAATAATAATATTGGGTATAGGTGACGGCGTCACGTCAACACCAGCCGGACCGCTAGACTCGCTGGCACGCTGCGAGACCTCCCAGCACATGTACTGTTGGCCCCAACACTGCCTCCTGTGATAAGTCGGTAGGATACTGGCTATCACCACCGGAAAGGGAGGGGAGAGACTCAAGTCTCCTAGAAACAAGCCTAGGTATGCAGGGGGAACCAGAGCACCCATTCATGCCTAGGGATGTGGTGTCTGGAACACACACACACACACACACACAAAGATACATTATAGTGTAGGAATAATATTGGTTTTGTTCAAACCCAGCTGGGATGAACGGATTTTTCTTGAGCGATAAAAATCCGTAGTCAGTTTATAAAGTGCACGTTAAATACCTCAAATATATATATATATATTTTTTTAAATTCAGTAGCCGCGTGGTCTAACGCGCTACTCTCGTGTTAAACTAGACTGCCGAAGACGGGGAGATCAGGGTGTAC
The DNA here is from genome assembly GCA_902151455.1 of Timema bartmani. NCBI lineage: Eukaryota > Metazoa > Arthropoda > Insecta > Phasmatodea > Timematidae > Timema > Timema bartmani. The sequence continues at coordinate 235,927 of CABFWB010000662.1, read as the reverse complement.
AGAAGGGTTTTTGTTTCCTAAATGGGTTTCCACTCTCCCTACACGCAAATGTGAGTACACTTCCTTTAAATTCAACCTCTCTAATCCCTAATACCACTGACGTAATTAGTACATAAGCGTATAGCCCGAATGGGTAGTAAGACGCGGTGCTAGTAATAATAATAATAAGAGGAGGTGACGATTGCTATGGATGACCAGAGAGGACCTACAGACCTCAAAACACTCGTCCTTCCTTCCTGTGTAACGGTGCGGGGGGGGATCTCGTAGAGGTTCCGATAGGAAGACGACGTGAGTGACACTCTAGTGACACACTAGTGACACACTTCCTGCGACGTGCTTTGGAAAGAAACACTCGCCCTGGTACTGCTGTGATGCAACACTTAACGCCCCCTCACTCCAGTCACGTGAATAATGGATTCACTCGGACGCCTTCATTGATAACGTTTGTCAAACAGGGTTTTTTAGTTGCTTTACGTTGAATAAAAAAATAAGTGAGTTTGATCGTTTTGTTTTTATACCCCAAGAGCCGATTTGACGTTCTTGACCCCAATGGCGCAGTCGAATGGGGCGTTAAACCCCCACAACACAAATAATTTTAATACAAACTAAAAATGATATGAAGAATCTTGCAATAGACTAGACCACCGATGACGGGGGAGAACAGGATTCGATACCAGTCGGGTGTGCTGAGGGTAGTTTTCCTTAAATGGTTTTCTACTTTCCCTTGAAGCAAATGTGGGTACACTTCCTTTAAATTCAACCTTCCTAATCCCGAAAATAAATTAGGGTAATTAGTGCATATGCGTTTAAACCCGAACGGTTAGTAAGACGCGGTGCTAAAAAAATATAGTAATAGCGCTGTAAATCAATTAATAAAAAAACGTGATTTTTATATTTGATTTTTAATTGCTTACAATTTTAGAGTCATGTGACAGTGTTTTTAGTGATCTCCGAATTTCTCTTGCAACACTTTTCACACCACGAGGTTAGTAAATTTTCTTTGACTCCAGTGGGATTCGAAGACAGTATTTCAAGAGGTGATCGGTCAACGCTTTAGGGCATAAAACTTTAGCTATCCTGCATTCAACCAAGGCGCGTATAAGTGATATAGTTTTAAAGCATTAGTAAATATATCTAAGTTCCCAAATCTGATTTTAAGTCTTTAGTTAAAGAGGTTGCTTACATGTGACGTCACGGCCGGTCAAGATAGTATTTCCTATGTTGGTGAATTTACGTTTTATACTCAGCATGTTTTAAAGATATAACGTTGAATCAAAACCTAGAGATTCTTAAATAATTCTGAAAATAGTCTCACACAGTCACAATCTTATTATTTTTTGATTTTGAAGTAGTTTTTTTTTTTGTAAATTTATTTTTTTATAAATCATCTACAACTCAGGATATTTGTCTTAGTCACTAAAATGTCCTGTAGGAGTCTTCCTGCCAGGATGTAGATTAAAAAAGTTCGTGGTAGCAAATGTCCGTCTATAATAGGAAATAAGGAAAAAGGAAATTTTAAAAAGCAAGTCAATGTTTTCAAGGAGCAAGTATTAAAGTGACTGTGTAAACTCGTCAGAGGAAGAGGGGAAGTGTTATCAGTAGATAAACAAGAGCACTCTCAGGGTGAACTGCTCATTTTCTTCCATCTCTTTTTATTTCGTACATTGGTGTCTAAGTGTGATAGCTAAGTAGGCAACGTCGTAAAGTGTATAAAAACTTTAACAAAATACTTTTAAAAAATCAGATGTGTTAAATTAAATAGAATTAAGAGAATTGACAAGTCATTTAGAAAGACATTGCAAGCTGAACTAGGCACTTTTTTTCGAGGCTGGATTTAAGGATATTTTTTAGTGTAGAGCTTGGAAAGTTTTTTTTACATAAATATTTTTGATGAGATATCAATATTATTTTGTGACTAACTGTAATGTATTTTTCAGCAACTTCAGCCCTTTAAATTTGGATACAAGTTAGTACGGGCATTTCGTGTCGCCATTACTCCTATAATATTGTATATACGGCCCTTTGTTTTAGTAGATTTTTCACCTGTAATCCTGAACATAATCACAGTATGAATATTTATGAAATACCGCTTTGTTTTTTCTATCATCATTACAGTTTAAAAAGTTAAGTTTTAATGAAGTTGGCGTCTTGTAATACAATACGGTATATACAATGTCTATTATCTATGAACACAACGCGTTTACAGAATAACTTAATGGACACGCCGTGGTTTCACGTTGTTCATAAGAAAGCTTTCAGAGTAACCGAACTGTGAAATTTATTTTATATACTAATGTATCCTTTCTCCCAAACAGAATGCCGTTTCAGTGGAGCTGAACTCGGAAATATTTTCCTTTTGCGTTAAGTTAAATGTACCATTGAACTCTGTAGAAGAAGAAATAAAAAACTCGATCAAATTCACCCGTTTCGGTGGCTGCATGGTCCACCACGCTACTCTCGTGTCAGACTAGACTGCCGATGAAGGGGAGATCGAGGTTCGACTCTCAGTCGGGTGTACTGAGGGCGGAAAAAAAAAACTAGTGTCACAGCACGGATAACACCCAACTTTGTTATTAAGTAGGTGATACAGCTAGAGGTGCCGTATCGTGGTACGTATTTATGTATTCAACCATAGATAAATTTTTTTTTTTAGCACCGCGTCTTACTACCCGTTCGGGTTATACGCTTAAGTACTAATTACGCTAATGGATTAGGAATTGGGAAGGTTGAATATTTAGAGGAAGTGAACCCGCATTTGCGTGGAGGGAGAGTGGAAAACCATTTAGGAAAAACCACACCCAGATTACCCGACCGAGATTCGAACCTCGATCTCCCCGTCCTCGGTGGTCTGGCTCAACACGACTGGCACGTTAGCCAACTACGCCACCGAGGCGGCTCATAGATAATTGTTCATTTATTTGGGGTATTTAACTTGCACTTTCTGAACCGATTGATTATATCAGTACACGATAATTTCTATGAGCAAGAGCGAAAGGGCCTACCAATTTTGCCGGGAAAGGTATAATGACATGGGACCGACGGCTTTAATTCCCCTCCACTACGGATTTTTACCGCTCAAGGAAAAATCCGTCGACCCCGGCTGGGTTTGAAGCCAAAAACATCGGCTCCTGAGACGAAAACTTTACCCCAAGACCACAGAGGTCGCCTTAAGCCTTAGAAAACGGCCAACTTGAGAGCAGTAAAACCATTTTTAGCATATTCTAATAAATACAAAGAAATATACAAAATAAATATTTTAAAATGAAAATATTAACAAACTGTGATACCAATTAAAATGAAGCCATCAAACGTAGCATCAAACCACGTTGGTGAAATCCAGAAATTTAGTGATATTTAAGTAGTTTGTTATTTCAATGTTTAACGCCATAGTTGAATTTGAAATAATATAGAAATGTAGCCATAAGATTTAAAACTTTATTTTTAAAATCATGAAAACTTGGACATTATCTTATTTTAAACGACGTTTAATACGAAAGGTTGCAGTTCTGTATCAAGTTAACTGGTTATAAACACAGATATGAATTCCTTCAAACAGATTTAATTAGTTGTTTTTTTTAACTGGGTCGCAACAGATCCGTTTGAAGATAAGTGAATGGTTTTTGAAGCTTCAGACCTGCCATTCTCATAATAAATATCTCAGTGGGAGGATATTTTCCTTTAAGTAGGCGGTTATCTTAGAACAAACGACAAGAAAAGTCCTGAGAGTAGGCCTGAAAATAGACAAAAAGTGCCACCATTTACTTTTTCTATTTCGTAGTTTGAAATAAATTGGAGATTTCCTTTAATGTTAAAATCTGCACAGCCCTTATTAAAACACCGACCGACTCGTGTCTTTAAATATGAAAGGTTATCTTATGAATATTTAAATTAGGTCATCCATAAGCGACCTTAAGCAAAAAAAAATTAAATTTATATTTTTATAACTCAAACTTAATAAAAAGAGTAGGACTTACTATAGTAATAATTAACGGCTTAATTTAAGGGATAAGTATGAATAAAGTAATTTAGCTCAAATGTATCCACATTTTCGTGGCGAGTAGATGGGAAAACCACAGTAAAAATTATCATGTAGAACCCCCCTCTCCCCCTGTACACCCGCAACCAATATTCTATCCCCGACTTTTCCTCCACCGTCAATTCAGTATATTGTGAGCCGACGCCTTAGACTATTCGGTTTAAAAAGTGGGTACCATTGTAGTTTTATTTTTAGTAACGCGTCTTACTACCCGTTCTAGTTATACCCCTATGTACTAACTCCACCGATGGTTTTAGGAATATGGAAGGCTATATTTAGAGGTAGTGTACCCGCATTTGCACGGAGTTAGAGTGGAAAACCAACTAGTAAAAACTACCCTCAGTACACTCGACCGTGAATCGAACCTCGATATCACCATCATCGGCAGTCTAGCCTAACACGAGATTAGCGCGTCAGACCACGCGGCCAGGGAAGCAGGTACTAGCATAGTTGTATAATAAAACGTTTAAGTAGAGTTGTTATGCTAATGCAGTGTTTCTGATACTTTGGCAAGTCACGTGGGCTTAAAATAGTTTGAGTAGCGGCTGTGCTAACGAGACGACAGGCCAATCACTCGTCTCTACTCATCCGATGTATCATTTGCATGACAGCCTCCATTTCGATACCTCGCTCACCTCGATCGAACGCCCGTAAAAAAACAAAAAAAAAACTCCCATGTATTTTCGAAAGAAGGCGCGCGCACTTATACCAAGTTAAATAAAACTTATGGATTAAAAAAAAAACGAAATGACATCTAAAACAATAATTAATAATTATATTAGTGTCAATTGTCCGGCTATTCTGTTTTATCGCCGCGTGCTACTACCTGTTCAGGTTGTATGCGCATGTCTGATAATTATTCTAATGAGGTAGGGACGAGGAAAGAAGCGTTGCTATCTTTAAGTAGGCTTAAGGTTATTAGACAATATAAAATGTGATTGCATAATCTTAACACGTGTATAATAAATAATAAACTATAAATAGCGATTCACAGATTTCAAATCCTTACAGTTCACGAGTTATAAGGTGTCAAAATGGCACTTTTATGCTTTTTGGGTGCCATTGTTGTGATAAAGTAATCAATAATGGGAGCCGCTTCGGTGGCCGCGTGGTCTGACGCGCTACTCTCGCAGTAGACTAGACTTCCGATGACGGGGAGATCGAGGTTCGAATCTCCGGTCGAGTGTACCAAGGTTTTTTCCAAAATTGTTTTCCACTCAACTTCCACGCAAATGCGGGTGTACTTAATTTAAATATAACCTTTCTAATCCCTAAAACCACCAGAGTAATTAATACATAAGCGTATTGACCGAAAGGGTAGTAAGATAGGGTGATAAAAAAATAATCCCTTCCCACCTCCTGTTAGAGGGCTCCCCACGAGCCACTATTGGTATCCCCTCTTAACATTAAAAAAATATACTATTTATTTATGAAAACATTTAATTTTTATTTAATTCTTCTCCCGGTTTTACTAAATATAACCTAACCTAGCCTACCAACATTCCTTCATACTAGTAATTCTGAAACAAGACCTATAAAAATAAAAAAAACGTCTCAATGACCTCTTAATGACTTCCAGTTGCTAGCATCAAAGCTTTGACTCACCAACGAAAGATGCAATAAAACAGCTTAAAACAGATGCTCTCTCTTTTTTCTTCCCCAAACTCAAACATTCCTTCTTCCATCACACTTACGATTTATTTCAGTGCGGGCGCATACAACCCGCTCCCAGCCCCTCTCCCGTGTCACCCCCTCCCCACCAACAAAAAACTGTATTCGGCCCTAACGAGCCCGTTAATTGTTACGGTGTTCCATTATTTATCATTACGCACATAAAAATACACTGCTTTCTCTTTTCCTTCTTAAACAAAAGATGCGGGTTCTCAAAGCGTAATATATGCGTAAATACGCAATGTAAAAACAACTCCATTCTACTGTCACATTCGTGTCATAACTTGATCCTCAACGTTTTACGCAATTCCGACACAACGGTTACGTCGATAAAGTTGAAAGACCTGAAGTTGATGATGCACACAGATGTAATCTCGATAGTTCTCGTGTCTCGTACAAAGTGTCTTCTCGAGTCGAACACACGAATAGAGAGAGTTTCCGCCGTGTGTCTTCGTCTTGTTTCGTGTTACGTTTGCCAACATATGAGAAGGGTTTGTACACATTGTTGCTGATTAAACTATTACCCGCACCACTTTGCGCAACCTCTAGATAATTATCTTTAGAATTAGTCACTAGTATCGTAATTAGCTGCTACACCTAATTAAAACAGTCAGTTTAAAAATAATATTTATGTCAAATCAGTGTTTTAACTAGTTTTGATTTTTTTTAAAATACATCCAGTCTTTATCACCAGTCTGTGCTAGCCGCGTATTTTAACTGGTAGAGCAACCACTCCAGTGGCCACATGGTCTAACGCGCTACTCTCGCAGTAGACTAGACTACCAATGTCGGGGAGATCGAGGTTCGTATCTCGGTCGGGTGTACTGAGGGTGGGTTTTCCCTAAATGGTTTTTCACTCTTATCTCCATGCAAATGCAAGTACATTTCCTCTAAATATAACCTTCCTAATCCCTAAAACTATTTGTGTAATTAGTACATACGCGTATAGCCCGAACGGGTAGTAAGACGCGGTGCTAAAAAAAACTACAGTAGCCCCGTGGCTTCTTTGGTGCTGACTGACAGCTCACAGCTGACTTCTGACAGTCAACAGTTAGGTATATACCTAAATTTTGACTGTCAGAAGTGACAGCTGCTAAACACATGTTTTTTGCAGATCATATGGTTCGGCGTAAGGATACATAATTTGGTCTGTTAGCTTTTCAAAGCCGTCAGCTGTCAGTCAGCACCAAAGAAGCCATGGGGTTACTGTAGTAGAGTAGGAATGAGCCTCAAGGAGTAACCCCACCCGAAGATGGGCATCATAGCCCCCAATGGTTCCGGAGATGCGTATGGGAGGTGGTAAGATGGGGGGTGGGGGGGAGGAGGGACGGAGTGGTTGACCTTTTAAACTTACAATATAAAAAAATGTAATAGCTGTTGCACATCTTCAGGTCAACACATTTCTATAAAAAAAAGTCTTCGTTTTTCAATTAAGACCCATAAAAAAAGGTTGATATTGCGTCGGAGAATAATGTACACTGTCGTATTAAAGAGTTAGTAATCTAAAAGCCTGTATCCAACACACCCCTG
>CABFWB010000662.1:218117-228541 GCA_902151455.1 Timema bartmani | reverse complement strand
GGAGAGTGAAAAAACATTTAGAAAAAAAACCACTCCCAGTTCACCCGAACGAGATTCGAACCTCGATCTCCCCGTCCTCGGCAGTCTAGCTCGACACGAAACTAGCGCGTTAGTCAATTAAGTCACCAAGGCGGGTTGTGATTTGTACACGGTTGTTCCCGGTGGTACGCCGTAAGAAGCCAGACGAAACAAGTAAATTAACTTCAGGAAAAGATAGGACCTCATCAAATCTTATAAATATATTACGAACAAGTCCAACCAAAAGTAAAACAGATTTAAAGAGTGGTTGGAGGGGTGGTAAAAACTGATTCAAGCTCAGACAGCCGATGCAACCACGCACTCTTGTGTTTTATATCCCTGGGCACCATTAAAAAAGTACCGAAATAGTAAATATCCAGCATTATCTTGGTGGTAATCCAAATTACGGAGATTGTTGGGGTGTAGGTTCAAAAAGTTTGAGAACCGCTGGTTTATAGTATTTAGTAACACGATCAGTTACACAACACTAAGTTGTTTGTAACGAAATAATGTAAATGTTATCAATAAAATTGATAGTTTTATTATTTTAATCGAATCTGGATAATCGTCCTTATTGAGTATGTGTACACTAGCCCGTACTTTTAAAGGAGGCAGCAGAAGGGTTTATGAGAAATTTACCAATAATTTACTTAGTTAGCAAGATAATAAATAATGTACTATTACAATCTTTTGAATTCACTAGGAACTTTTTATTGTTTTTTTTTAGCACCACGTCTTACTACCCGTTCGAGTTATACGCTTATGTACTAATTACGCTAATGGCTTTAGGGATTATAAAGTTTATATTTAGATGAAGTGTACCCGCATTTGCGTGGAGAGAGAGAGAGTGAAAAACCATTTTGGAGAAGAATAAAAAACACCCTCATTACACCCGACAGAGATTCGAACCTCGATATCACTGCCATCGGCAGTCTAGTCTACCGCTATAGTAGCGTGTTAGACCACATGATCACCGAAGCAGATTATGGTTTCAGCTGTAATTATTAATTACATCCATCTATTTATTAATATTCACGCGTATCCAAATTTATATATAGAGTTAGACATTGTAGAAATAGCTTGAAATTAATTTGATCCAATAGAATCAGCTCGTTAGAACGAGTTTACAAAAAAATATATCAATGTATGTACAAAACATTTGAAATATTTATACTGATATTTTAGTATCAGATACATTGATCAATCCATTGATACATTTCAAATATTGGACTACGCTCTATAAAGCTTTAGAATCAAAATAAATAGAACAATTTTTATTTTTTTATTTTTTATGACAGAGTGAATTCTCCCCCACCCTATGTTTACTAAACTACCTTGTTTACAACAGCTAAATAAAACATTAAAATGTGAAAAGCGGTGAAGAAAAAAATACCATTTCAAAGCAACACTCATCTTAATAAAGAAGTTTCGGTTTCCCCAGGCCAATGCAATTCAATATATCGAGAAAAACAGAAGAAAAAAAATCTATATCAAATGACAAATATATCGATATGTATCAAGTATTTTTTTTAGTACCCCGTCTTACTACTCATTCGGGCTATACGCATAGATTGACATTAATGAGGGTATGGATGAGAAGTATTTTAGAGGTAGTATACCCACATTTGCGTGAAAGGAGAGTAGAAAAACATTTAAGGAAAACTCACCCTCATTAGACCCGACCAGGATTCGAACCCTGATCTCTCCGTCGTCAGAAGGCTAGTCTAGCACAAAAGTGACACCTTATATAATTCATTCTGGACCTTAGTTTACTTGGGTGGCAGCTCAAAAAGTAACTAGACATAGTCCCTAATATATCCCTACGCCAACAGTTGTCACTTTGGATAACTGTGATGAAAACATATGGTAATATATGAATGTGATAGTTAACCACAGTAATTTAGGACGATATTATTTATATTTATTTGAGATTTGACACAAAGCTTATTTATCGTTTTATTACCCTTAAAAAATATTATTCAGAGGTGTATTAATCACAACTTGTGAATGTGTGGTTCGGATCCCACGTTAAACTGTAGGTCCTCCATTTCATCTCACAATCACCCTACCATTACACATTAGCGTAAAGTGCGTATAACCCGAATGGGTAGTAAGACGCGATGATAATATTATTCACAGCACTTTCACAAAAGGTCTAACGAAAATAGCTTCAAAATGGCAACAGACAAATTTAAACCATGTGATTGAACGTGACGGAAACAAGTTCTTTACAATGATACCATCATGCAGTGGATAACAATATTTTATTCAGTTAAATATTTCGAAATACGATAAAATAATCATAAAATAATGTATTTTATATATAAAAAATGATAAGTATTTTATCTTTTCCAAGTAAATACGATGCCTGTATTAAAAGGTATTAATTAATGTATGCACTATATTACACATCATATATAACATTCCAAAACGGAGAATAAGTACTTTTAATTATGTTTAAAATATTGTTTCAGGTTGGATAAAAATAAATTATTAAATTTAATGAAATAGCTTGAAAAAACTTAATTTTACGTTATATTAAATGTAAAATATAACAGACAATTAAAAAACTTAGCATTTATAAGAAAACAGTGATCTTTTACAAGTGTTGGGAACACAAAACCTAAACATATGATTTTTGAATTGTCATCCTGGTAAAAACCTATCATGAACAGAATCTACCAACCGGCCAGTGACGTGGGTCAATAGTTTTTTTTTTTAAGTTTAAACTTACAATGAACAGTCAGTAGACGATGATGATTCAATCTTTTAGACGTAATGGGTCGCTAGTTACAAGGTTATCCTCANGCTTTGGTGGTCGCATGGTCTAACGCGCTACTCTCGCGGTAGACTTGACTGCCGATGACTGGGGGATGTAGGTTCGAATCTCAGTGGGGTGTACTTAGGATGGTTTTTCCAAAATTGTTTTCCACTCTCCCTCCACGTAAATGCGGGTACACTTCTTTTAACCTTCCCAATCCCTAAATTCATCAGCTTAATTAGTGCTACGAGTATATTATTATTACTATTATTATTTAGCATCGCGTCTTACTACCCATTTGGCCTATACGCTTAAGTACTAATTACGCTGATGGATTAGGAACAGGTAAAATTGAATTTGTAGGAAGTGAAGCCGCATTTGCGTGGAGGGAGAGTGGAAAACCATTTAGGGAAAACCGCCACCAGTTCACCCGACTGAGATTCGGACCTTGATCTACCAGTCCTCGGCAGTCTAGCTCATAGCATAGCACATTTTTCGCCGTATGAATATATTAAAGTAAGTTTAGTTGTGTGTGTGTGTGTGTACAGCGTTCTAATCGTCGTCCCGGTTACGGATGGGGTAAAAGGATGAGGAAGGTCAAGTTTATAGGAAGCTCACCCGTAACTGCGTGAAAAAACCAGTGAAAAGACATTTTAAGAAAAAATATTTCTCAATACATCCTGTTGGGAATCGAACCCTGACATTCCTACCATCGGCAAAATATAATGTAATTATAGATCGTATAGACCTATTATATCCCGCCCAGAAGAGATGGAAAGAGACTGGAGGCCTTTGAAAGGAAGGTCATGAGGAAAAATATGGGATTCCAGTGGGTTTTTTTAATCGTATGGTATATATGACAAAGAGGGACATGCCATCCAGTTCTGTCCCCTGTATGTAGACTATCAGCCGCTCTGGTGGAACAGAGAGTTGCCCAGGGTACAACTTAGAAGGTTGTCTACATGTGATGATAGTGAGTATTATTTTGTGGAGCCGGGGTGAGGCTTAACCTAACTTTAGCCTAATTTTCCAACCCCTGGCGACCGTTGAGAGAAGAATACCCAAGGTACTAACCGGGAATCTAACTCCCGGACACCTATGATTGTAGTTAGGTGCACTGACCACTACACCAGGGGGTCGGTTGGGGTTCAAGTAAGAGAGAAAGAATGGTATGGAAGGAGAAAGAATCAGGAAATATAAGAGTTGATGGAACAATCGGGTATAATATACACAAAAAATGAGATCAAAGAAAATTAGATGGACGGGACATGTAGCCAGAGTGCAACCGGAAATAGTTCAGAGAGCTGTCACGTAAGGAACACTTAGTTGTCACTTGAAAACACAGAACTAGATGCAGTGACGATATGTGGCCAGATATCTCAAGGAGCTGAGTGTGGAGGAGAATTGGAGGGAGAAGGCTCAGGACATAACAAGATGGAGTGATGATGCGGCCAGATATCTCAAGGAGCTGAATGTGGAGGAGAATTGGAGGGGGAAGGCTCAGGACAACATGGTGTAGGCAGCCTGTACGGGAGGTACGTAGTCTTCAAGGCCTGTGATCGCCGTTAATCAATCAATATACAGTAGGATCTGGCTAGTTCTGACATTGGTTAATTATATTATTATTATTATTATTATCAACACGTCTTACTACCCGTTCGGGTTATACGCACTTACGCTAATGTGCAATGGTATGGTGATTGTGAGATGAAATGGAGGACCTACAGTTTAACGTGGAATCCGAACCACGGTAGAGGCCTGGCGTTCCTCACATTCACAAGTTGTGATTAATACACATCTTGTCAGAGGTGAAGGAAGGGTTTGGCAATCAGATAAATCTGTGCCGGGACCGAGGATTGAACCCCGGACCCTCAGCACAGAAGTCTGACACCTTACCCCTAGACCACCAGGTCACCAAGGTTAATTATAAAAATCGGATAATTTGAACCCAGCGTAATTCTCCCGTGAAATTCTTATACAAACCAAAAGGTAAAAATAACATTTAGTTCGAACTTTAAAGGGAAATATTTGGATAGTTCGAATCCCATCCATTGTTTATTTTTTCGAGTTTGTACTAATTTCATACCTTACCAATGATCTTTATCAAATCAACTCCCCCTCCATATGCCAAGAATGTAATATAAAGCAAGAGTTAATTGGCGTATGGTAAAATATAAAACAGGGAGCTCTACACCTGCGGCGAGCGGGTTGCCTAAAATAGGGGATATGTTGGGCTCTGGCTATCATCGCTTCTGTGTGACGATGTGATAAATCATGTGATGCCCTGATTGGGTTAAATGTGCAGTTTTCTTGTGTTAATTTTTTACAAGTTGTTATATTTTGTCTTTTAATTTTATCGTTTTTTCATGTGTGTATGTGTGCTTTATATAACATATATAAAATGTGTATGTGTTTATATGTAGCATATTTTAAGGTTATTGATTTATTCTGTACCAACTTCCTAGACACTCGTAAACACAGTTAATTCGAATTTTGGCCATTCAGAATTTTTTTTTAGCTAACCCTTGTACTTCTAATTAAAAGAGACGGTATATCATAGATAATTATTAGTATTAAAGTTATTGATACCAAGTGATATCAATGTTGACAGCAAACTAATGTGTTTGGGTTTGTATTCTCTAAAAGACCCTTCCTTCCTTGTTGTTAACTACTGATGAACGTTGTTGTAGGCTATACCTTGTAGCTGTCAGGAAACCGCTCGGTGATTACAATGTCAAGGAGAGCCGATAGTAGTCGAGAATAGAAAAACACGATCATTAGTTCGTGGTTACGTCATACGTACACAAGCAATCACGTGGTCCAGACGAGTTAACCTGTATTTCTTGTTCCCGACTGTATACAAACAATATCGTTAATATCTTTTTCTTCCACACTTTGAGGTACCATTGTGTTCGGTTCACCCTGAACGGTGGCAGGCTCACCTTGACAGATTACACCATGACGTAATATACCTCCAGATACTACCTTGGGGGCTTAAATGTGTGTTGTTGCAAGTATGTAGTAGTTAAATGGATGTTGGTACAAGTCTGTAGAAATTGTAAAATGGGTGTTGGTACAGGCCTGTAGAGATAGTCAAATGGGTGTTGGTACAGGCCTGTAGAGATAGTCAAATGGGTGTTGGTACAGGCCTGTAGAGATAGTCAAATGGGTGTTGGTACAGGCCTGTAGAGATAGTCAAATGGGTGTTGGTACAGGCCTGTAGAGATAGTCAAATGGGTGTTGGTACAGGCCTGTAGAGATAGTCAAATGGGTGTTGGTACAGGCCTGTAGAGATAGTCAAATGGGTGTTGGTACAGGCCTGTAGAGATAGTCAAATGGGTGTTGGTACAGGCCTGTAGAGATAGTCAAATGGGTGTTGGTACAGGCCTGTAGAGATAGTCAAATGGGTGTTGGTACAGGCCTGTAGAGATAGTCAAATGGGTGTTGGTACAGGCCTGTAGAGATAGTCAAATGGGTGTTGGTACAGGCCTGTAGAGATAGTCAAATGGGTGTTGGTACAGGCCTGTAGAGATAGTCAAATGGGTGTTGGTACAGGCCTGTAGAGATAGTCAAATGGGTGTTGGTACAGGCCTGTAGAGATAGTCAAATGGGTGTTGGTACAGGCCTGTAGAGATAGTCAAATGGGTGTTGGTACAGGCCTGTAGAGATAGTCAAATGGGTGTTGGTACAGGCCTGTAGAAGTAGTCAAATGGGTGTTGGTACAGGCCTGTAGAAGTAGTCAAATGGGTGTTGGTACATTTCTTTAGAGTTTTTCTTGCACCGCATCTTAAGACCCGTTCGGTTTATGCACTTATTTTCGTGGAGGGAGAATGGAAAACCATTTAGTAAAATCCACACTTAGTGTACCTAACCGGGATCGAACCCCGATGTCCCCATCTTGGGCGGTCTATAGTCTAACACTAGAGTATCGCTTTAAGACCACGCGGCCACCTAAGCGGGTTTCCTAATAATTAATGTTACCTTTGACATATTGTACGGAGTATATAACGTTAACAGACTTAGTGGTCACGTGGTCTTAGTGGCATTGCGTATAAACCTAGCGATTAGTAAGACGCGGTGCTAAATAAATATAATAGAAAACTTTCAGATGGATGTCTTATTCTTAAAATGAAGCTTGCTGGTGACTTATTGTATTGATTTCAAATCAATATTTTACTACTAAGTGCCCAATCCCCCCCGCACCCGTCGGACACCCACTGTAATCCGGTAGCCGGCGAGTTTACCGAATAGAAATTTTTCGAAAGTCAAGTTTTTCGAAATTCAATTATTCGAAAACCAATTTTACGAAATAATTTTTTCGGAAATAGATTTTTCGAAAACCAATTTTTCGATCTAGAAATTCTTCGAACAAAAACATTTTCGAAAACTTTTTTTTCGAAAATGAATTTACCTCAAATCTGTTCTTCAAAATAAATGTTTCAAAAAGGAGGTTTTGAAAATAAATTTTTCGAACGATAAGTTCGAAGTATAATAAAATTCTAACTTAGGTTAGGTTAGGGGTAATCCTCCCTATAGGGGGGGTGAGGGTATGAGTAGGTGATTCCCAGTCCTCGATAAAATAGTTCCGGAAAACTTGCAGTTTGCTAAATTGATTTTCCGAAGAAAAAAAAATTAATTTGCAATTCGCAAAATTGATTCTTCAAAAAATTAATTGTTTCTAAAAATTCATTTTTGATTATTTGACTGTCGAACAATTGATTTTCGAAAAAATGTGGTTTTGACAAATGTTCGGAAAATTGATGGTTCGAAAAATATATTTTCGACAAAATTACTTTCGATGGTTTTGTATTCGGTGAATTGATTTCGATAAATTGATTTTCAAAAAACTTGTTTTCGAAAAATTTACCTAGACCCCCTGTAATCCTGGGCTTACCTCTGGTGATACGCGTACCACTGTTTGATAAACACTCATCCAGAGGATCTAAACTAAATGGGTGTGTTATGTTCAAGAAAGTGACGAACGTACAATATCCTACAGCTGTTCAGGCTGGGGTACATGACGGCGCAATTAGACCTACACTTTCTCGCCGGCTGAAAGCGAACAACTGTCGGTTATTTTGCCCGTGGACTGAACAGTAATTGAACTATTTCCTTTCATACTTCCTTCTCACTAACTCGATCTAACGAAACAAATATCATATATAGCCATCATCCGGTCTCGCCCTGATTTCTCCCGTGTGTGACATTTTCTTTTTCACCACGTCCGGTTTATGTGAATTAAAAAAAAAAGTAATATAATGGGGTAGGGATGAGGAGAGTATAAGATAGAGGAAATGTAATAACATTTTCTCGGAAGAAGAGTGGGGAAACTATTTGGAGAAAAAAAAACACCCTCAAAAAAGACCCAGCCGAGATTCGAGCCCCGGCTTTCACGTCCCCTGTAAAACAGACTAGAAGAGAATTGCATTTATTTCGCATGTCCACCGACCCGGATCTAATTTGTTGTTATTGGGCTGTTTGGAGCCCACCGTCCTGATGGTTGGGTGGTTATTAAGACTACGAAACTAGACGGGTCTATATTGATCCATGTGGTTCTAAGAGATGTTTTGTATTTATTTGTCCTGCAAATTCTGGTGCTTTAATTGGGTTCCCTTATTTTTTTTAAACATGCTCGATAGTCAAGCACTGCTATAGATGAGCTATGTGCTGCCTCCTATGGCAACCGACTTGAGCTGAGCTTTGTAAGGTAATGCTCCCCATACGAACATTACCTTACAAAGCTCGGCTCAGGTTCCTGATTGGACGCGACGAATGCTCGTCTCGACACTACTCCGGTTTTTCCTCATTTCTATCCATGGGGTGTGCACTCTTATAGGTCTAGCTGATCCCGTAAATTAGTTTGGGGCACTATCGCTAGGAGCAGCTTGCGATGACGTCACAGAGGAATGCGCATGCGTGGACGTGGAGTCCATAGAAAAATAAGTGTGAAGTCTATGTAAAACTTGCCATTACTGTTTTTTTTAGCAATTTGTCGTTTATTTTAAAGGAGTTAAGCTAGATTTTATAGATTTTACATTTTATAACGTGATTTATTTATAAAAGTATGGATTTAGTTACATTTGATTGAATTTGATATAAGAATTGATTCATTAATTGTCTGCAATAGAACATGCGTTGTGTTCCAAGTGTAACGTCGCGCTTCGAATCTTTTAGTTCGGGGCACTAACGCCGCGAGCGTTAGCGATGAGGTTCTACTTGTCAATATTAGAGTGGCGTTTCTATACCTATCCGTTTTCTACGTTTATAGCTGAAATGTCGGACCTACAAGTCATGAGCGCAGCATTTTTTTTAAAATTCATTACAATGCTGTCGATCTTTAGGATCCCACAATTAGTTTTCTTCCTGTATTGTCCAATAAAAAATAAAGTGTTTTCTTGGTTCCACTCCATTTTATTCTCTGACACTTGCTGCAAAACGGTAACAGCACCAAACTCGTATTTCCTCCAGTATTTTGACGACTGGACGACTGTTCTCGGCTCGAACACCTGCAGCGGTGTGGCAGGACATATTTATACCAGGACATGGGGCAGAACGGGGCAACCGACATAACATTTTGAAAAATTATAAAACAAAACATTAATTATACTTTTTGCAATTTTTTTTATTACATTTTGTTCCATACATAATAAGCTTTTCATTAATCCTAAAATTGAGTCTTCACTCACCCTAATTAATTATGCATGATTAATTTTTAAGATCGTATCCCGTTCCACCCAGAGTGTTCGGGAACTCAAAAGCCCCAACTGCACATATAGCTTGTTTGAACCAAGAGTAATACAAAATCCCTGTACACTTACATCCGGAAAACTATGCTAATACCATTAAGTTGTGTTCAAAGTTTCGGCGTACAGAGCCGGGAGAGCAAACCTGTGCAAGCATGCGTGTACAAATAGTTTGCATAGGAGTTAGGCGTGCGGCACTGCACATGTAATAATAGCAAGCACTCTCTGTGATGTAGGACCGTCAATGATGACCCTCAGAACGTATTCTCATTTCTAGATGGACTGGTGTGCTGTTTACTATTAATTGTGGTATGTTCTGCTGCCGTACTCCAAGATGTCGAGGTGTGTAGTGCCGCG
Organism: Timema bartmani; assembly: GCA_902151455.1. Taxonomy (NCBI): domain Eukaryota; kingdom Metazoa; phylum Arthropoda; class Insecta; order Phasmatodea; family Timematidae; genus Timema; species Timema bartmani. The sequence goes on along the minus strand of CABFWB010000662.1, from coordinate 218,662 downwards.
CGCCTAGCTCCTATTCAACCTGTTTGAATATATATATAATTTTATAGTTATTCAATTGTGTTTTGGGGTAAAGTGTTCGCCTCAGTACTAGATGTTTATGGGTTCAAACCCAGCCGTGGTCGAAGGATTTTTCTTGAGTAGTAAAAATCTGTAGCACAAATTACTTCAGAGGGGAAGTAAAGTTGTCGGTCCCATGTCGATTGTGACATATCAAAATAACCCTGGAAGGAAGGTGAAAATACCTTTCCCGGTAAAATTGATAGGTCCTTTCACTCTCGCTCATAGAAGTTCACTTGTGCCGATATGATCGGTCGGATCAGAAAGTGTACGTTAAATACGTTAAGTAGCTAAATAACTAACTAAAAATTTAAAAGTAGAATAAATCTGGGCGTTTGATAATTAGTTGGCAGGGACACGAAATTAATTATGTAGCTATGTTTAGAGAATTCTAAAGGTAAAATGTATTAATACGTCATAGTGTATTACGTCGTATTTAAGTCGTGTGAATTTTTCTTATTAAAAAGTTAAGTAACACTTTGAAGGGG
>CABFWB010000662.1:188971-207652 GCA_902151455.1 Timema bartmani | reverse complement strand
ATGGAGGAGAGAGAGTATGGAGGAGAGAGAGTATGGAGGAGAGAGAGTATGGAGGAGAGAGAGTATGGAGGAGAGAGAGTATGGAGGAGAGAGAGTATGGAGGAAAGAGAGTATGGAGGAGAGAGAGTATGGAGGAAAGAGAGAATGGAGGGGAGAGAGAATGGAGGAGAGAGAATGGAGGGGAGAAAGAGAGAGAGCTAGACAAATAGGCCTACATTTAAGCACATATCTGCTGGAACTACTAAATATTCAGTCCATTAGTCTGAGTTTGAATATAAAAGCAGGTGAAAGATTAGAAATAGACACGGATCAAGGTCAAGGGCTCTTAAGATAATTAACATGTAGCAATACTACTCTAGCATGTAATTTACCTTTTGTTTTTCCTATCACGAAGCGACCTTCAAAATGTAAATAATAATAATCGGTAGGTGTCAACACACGGGCTGCTAGCACTTGAGACCTACTGAAGGGATTTTAGACAGAGACACAGTGGTTTACCAACTAAGACTTATTTCGGTTAAGTTTGATTAATCGATTCCTTGCGCCCCTATCATACTGACTTAAGACGTGAAATTTTAAAAAAGGTATAATACTGTGATTACCAATACTAAGCCTAGTTTCTGAACTATTAGTAAACATGTTTTTTTTTATGGAATACTTCAAAATAGGTAATAATTATCGATTGTTGTGCTCGTTGGTAGACAGTACTACTACTCTTTTCTCATTGTTTCTGTAACGGTGTATATTATTACATCTATGGTGTGTTTTTTGTGGAGTGTTTATGCAACTGTGTATATTATTTCGTTTCACAAATATTACAAGTGCTTAGTGAAGGTCTATTTTAAGATAGAGAGAGAAAGTCTGTGCGGTGCACAGTTATTATTATTATTATTATTATTATTATCATTAGGTGTTCTGTCTTAAGACAGGTCCATTTCTTTTGTCGGTGAACCTTGACCTCCAATGCACCCCGTCCTCTGCCTCCTCCTTCAGCTCCCAGAATTAATTAATTAATTAAATCAATCAATCAAATTATACATATTTCTAGAACACCAAGTGTTAGTGACTTTCCCATCATTGAGCTTACTATAAAAAAATCAGGTTATAAGCCATACATCCACCCGCATAGATCCCCCCCTGTAGTTTATAGTTCTTGCGTAACATCCGTACATTTAATTATGAAACTACAGGAGATTGACATGTTTTACTAGGGCGGGTCTCTTCCATGCGCTTACCGGGCCAATATTAGTTGTTTTTTTTAACAGCAGCAAACGTGACTCAAGCAACCTGAGTGCTCGGAATATTAATTCACGCGGTTTTATAGGTATTTAACATATTAAACCTCCATATGGGCTCATAAAACACACACACATGAAACCTATTGTTTCGCAATGAGCTGGAGCGTGCTACAGTAAACCAAACTATCGGTACCTTATGAACAAATATTACCAGCACAAGGCCTGATATTATATTACCGGGTGTTCTTCCTATCCACACCGGTGGGCATGTGGGGGTCTGCCTCGTCTTGTTTGGTTTAACGCTGACAGATACTTCGGAGTTCGAATCCCGATTGGGTATACCAAGGTGGGTTTTTTTTTACTTAAGTCCTCTCTCATGCTCACGCCATGCTAATGCGGGTGTATTTTATCTTAATTATATTTTTTCTATTCCTACACCATTAACGTAAGTTTTCGGATGGATTGTATGATGCGTGTAAGACGCAAGGGTGGGGGGGAGGTAGAAGGGCGTTGTTCGTGGAAAGAGTTGAGTTTTTAAAAAAATATTTTGTTATTAAAATGTTTAACGCCGTAGCAAACTCATGATGTTAAAATGAATTCTTAGGGTAATTCTGTGTGTGTGTGTGTGTGTGTGTGTGTGTGCGCGCGCACGCGCACAGTTTTGTTGAAATAAATATTTAGATATACACTAGAGTCGCGATTATCCTGCCCGGTTCTCGGTCTTAAACAAGTGGGTTTTAAAATAAACGAACCAGTAAATATCCATTAATAATTAATAAAAAAAGATTGATCACGAACTCCTTACAACTGTTACATTGGAGACAGCCAATCATAACTGCTATGAATGCTGTTAGCGTATAATACAGTACTATTGGTCGATGTAGATGGCAGCACTGTTTTGATGTGGCTGGAAACAGAATCTGTGTCAATGGAGGTGTAGATAGCAGCACTGTTTTGATGTGGCTGGAAACAGAAGCTGTGTCAAGGGAGTAGTAGATATCAGCACTGTTTTGATGTGGCTGGAAACAGAAGATGTGTCAAGGGAGGTGTAGATAGCAGCACTGTTTTGATGTGGCTGGAAACAGAATTTGTGTCAATGGAGGTGTAGATAGCAGCACTGTTTTGATGTGGCTGGAAACAGAAGCTGTGTCAAGGGAGGAGTAGATAGTAGTACTGTTTTGATGTGGCTGGAAACAGAAGATGTGTCAAGGGAGGTGTGCGTGAGACGTAGTTACACGAGTCAAACACATATTGAATTTTACTAACACTTGGATCCCGTAAAATCCGATTTTTCCGTTATCCGGTCCGGAATGCCGCCACTTTAGGCTAGATAATCGCGAACCTTGTGTATTTTTTTTAAAACATTGTTTTACCAAATTGACTAAAAATAATCTTTTAGGTCTACTTCAAAATATGTTATCCCTGTTTCAACTAGCATTAATTTTATTATCTGCTACCCTGAGTAAAATAAGTAGTTTTTTATTTATTTACCAGCACCGCGTCTTACTATAGTATAATTTTTGTAGGAAGAACAGTAGAAGTTAATTACTAAAGTTACTAAAAAAATTAATGTATTCATACATATAGTCATGTTATCTGAAGTTGTTTCTCTTGATAGATAATATTAATACCTATAAAATAGTAAAAATGTTATCTATGTCGGCCGCGAAGAAGTGTGTTTGCATTTTCTCTACTGTTCTTACAACTAAAATCAGGGCATACCTGTTCGGTATGTGCTAATTACGCTAATGGGTTTAGAAACTAGGAAGGCTATATTTATAGGAAGTGTACCCGCATTTGAGTGGAGGGAGAGTGGAAAGCCATATCGCGAAAAACCACCCTCAATACACCCGAACGAGATTCGAAACTATTTCCCCGCCATCAACAGTCTAGTCTACTGCGTGAGTAGCGCTTTAGACCGCGCGGCCACCAACGCGGGCGAGTAAAAGTTAACCGCTTGTTTGAAGTTTAGTCAGGGGATGAGTCTAACTACAGTAGCCCCATGGCTTCTTTGGTGCTGACTGACAGTTCACAGCTGACAGCAGACAGTCAACATTTAGGTATATACCTAAATTTTGTCTGTCAGAAGTGACAGCTGCTAAACACATGTTTTTTGCAGATCATATGGTTCGGCCTAGGGATACATAATTTGGTCTGGTAACTTTTCAAAGCCGTCAGCACCAAAGAAGCCATGGGGCTACTGTAGCTAGATGCCAATAAGACGCAAAGCATTTTTTATAAACTCCAGAATACAACTAAATGGCTATTATTAGCGGGTACAAGACGGCGGTAACCTTCAAGTCTGAGTGCTTGCAATAATCACAACAGAGTTCGTTGCAAGGTGAAAAATCGTTTAAGTTGACTTGTTTTTTTTCCCCCCAAGTCGCAGAAGTTGAAGTTAAGGTGGGGATTCAAGGAAAGCGAGAAAAATATTGCTTCTATGTAAACTGAGTTTAATTTTCCTCACCTCTTGATATCAACAGTTGTTGAATATCTGTCATGAACATAGCGGCATTAGATGACAAACTTTTTAAATTAAGATAAAAAGTTGTCAATAATTTCCACAGCACCCTTGACATATTCAACCTCTTTATGTTTGTATATAAGAGATCTTTGATTTATTTTGAACAAAAAATACGTTGCTATAAGAAACTGCAAAAATAGACTCACATTTCTTGCATCCCCACCTTAAGTTCAAACGTTTTGTGATTTTTGCACAAATCTATAGCTCAAGATATTTTTTATAGACCCCCTTTTACTTTTTTTTATGACATCGGTAACCATACATGATAGCGTCTTTAAAGCTTTTATAAATTCACCGACAAACGTTAACTATAGATAGATTGCAGCTTCAATATTTTAAATCTGTTCACTTGTATATGATCACTATAGGAATGAATACTTATTCTTAAGTTTGGTAGAACTTGAGAAAGGGCTGTTGAAATAAACGGTTGTTTTCGGAAATTACGGATTTCCTTTGAATATTTTTGAAATTCGAAAATTTTGCACATATCCTATCTGTAAACTTCCTTTAAAAAAAATAAAGTATAAAATTTTGTTGGTTAGAGCTACGAAAATTAATGTCATTTTTTTTTTCATTTATTTAGCTGAGGTATTTAACGAGCACTTTCTGAACCGACTGATTATCAGTGCACGACTTGAAGATTAACCAATGGAGAATTATTTTATTTATTTTGATCTAAAGAAAATGTTTTTCTAATTTAAAAAAATGCAAAAACACGTCCTTTTCTCACGTCCCCTACAACCCCACCTCAATAATACGTGAAAGTAGATCCAGCAGCTTTTCTAGCTGTCAGATGATGGCTATTTCTAGTTGTCAGATGAGGCTATTTCTAGTTGTCAGATGAGGCTATTTCTAGTTGTCAGATGAGGCTATTTCTATTAAAATTGTGTTGTACCATCTAAACACAATGAGGACAAAAAGTTTGTTGGAAAATCGAACTTTGGCACTAAAGGCGGTATCGCAATCGGATATACTGTCTTTATCGGGGTTTCTCTTTCATTCTCATTCGTCTTGTCCTTTGGATTGATTGACAATCAATGAGAGCCAGTGTTGTGTTACAGTCGCAATACTAAGGTAATTTTAAAAAAATACGAACCTGAAAACAAAGAGTTTCGGAAGGAGACATAAGAATTGGGTGGCCCTATTTACTACAGTAAAGTCTACAAGAGTCCTAAAATAGCAGTCGACTAAATTATTGTTAAACGATGACGTCACCAAACTATAACCAGACTAATCACATAATAAATGGATATGGACCAGTTACTATCACTTGATTATAAATTATGGTTTTGAAAAGTAGCTTGTTTTAGGGATTTTTACATTGTCTTATAAGCCTTTTCTAGATTCAAAAACATATAGAATTAAATAAAAAACCTTTTCAATAACAAAACATAACAATACCCCAAAAAAAATTGAAAGCGCAAGAAAAATGATAAAAATATGATATGTTTTTATAAAGAAACATTTTTTTTTAAAACCAAGCCGAATACGGTCTAACGCGTCACTTGAGTTTGAATCCAAGTGGGGTGTATTTTCCAAATTGGTTTCCCACTCTCCCTCTACACGAATGTGAGTACATTTCCGCTATAACTCTACCGTCATCATTTCCTGATCCATTAGCGTAATTAAGGTATGTGTATAGCTTGAAGACTCGGCGGAAAATAAATTAAGTCAACAATTATTTTTTTTAAATTTAGACACCAAAGGGAAATTAATTTTTTTATTATTATCATAATCATGAACAGCTTCCATCCACTGGCTGGGTCTGTTTGGACCATAAGCCTTCTTTCCTCCCACCCTCTCTCTCCCTCCACCTTGGCCCAGTCCTCTCCTCCACACTCCTCCTTACTCCCTTCAGCCATCTGTCCCTTGTTCTTCCCCCCTCCAACATCCTCCTGGACATCCTTTGCCTCTCCATTCTTCTCACATGGCCGTACTATCGAATAAAAAATTAAATTAAAGTAATCATTTTTGGAAAATGTTTTTCTCCAAACGTGTTTATTTATACTCTAATAATAATAATAATAATAATAATAATAATAATATTTCGGTAGTATTTTTACAATTTGAATAATAAAGGATTACATTAACTTCTGTACACAGTAAAATAAAGATAAATTAACTAGAAATACTTTTGATTATACATTTGTTTCTAATTTTTTTATGTATAAATATTAAGTGTTTGCGTAATGGGTGTTTTAAGAAAATGGGTAAATATTCATTTAAAAAAATGTCAAGGTATATATGCCACTTCAGGTATATTATGCCACTTCAAGTTTGAAAGGGGGACGGGATAGGAGAATGAAAAATTCAAAATTCCATATAAAGTTTTATTAAGCACCGCGTCCTATTACTTGTTCAGATTTTATATTCTCATTACACTAATGGGTTAACGATTAGAAAGGCTTGATTTAGAGGAAATGCACCCACATTCGCGTGAAGAGAGTTAAAACCATTTAAGGAAAACCACTATCAGTGCCCCCGACCGGGATCGAACTCTGATCTCCCAGTCTTCGGCAGTCTAGTCCAACACAAGAAAGAATGTTTCCTAGGATCTCGATATGGTTTTGGATAAGGTTGTTTAGTAAACAAAAAGTGTTGTAATGTGTCGGTCTCCTACAGTTTGGTTTGGCGATCACGGGGAGTTGTGTTCCCCGCCGGGTTCGCTCACTATATTTCTACGCAAATGTGGGTACCCCTCCTCTAAAATCCTGCTCACTACCATATTGGTTTAAACATGTAGTTAGCTCTAATATTGGCAAACTGTGTCGAGGTGGTTGCCCATATGTGATTTTCCACCCTCTCTCCACTCTTGTGAGCACGTGTTTATTCTTTACCATACTTTTATCCTTGCATCTCATACTAAGTCGTTAATAAATTATGTGTTGTAAACCTTAAAAAGAAAAAAAGATTAGGTAAAACAATTCTAAACATTTCTTGAAGAGTCTATGTTTATATTTTATCACCGTGTCTTACTACCTGTTCAGGTTATATTATGATAATTACTCCAATAGGGTAGAGATAAGGAAGGAAGCATTTTAGATGTAGGTTAATCTACCCACATTTGCGTGGAGGGAGAGTGGGAAACCATTTTGAAAAAAAAACTCAGTATATCCAACCTGGTTTCAATAACACTGTCTCCTCGTCATAAACAAGCCAATCTAACTCAAGAGTGCCGCCTTAGATGATGCGGCCATTGCAGCGGGTTTATTATCACACTTTAGAAAACACATTTTTTTTAAATCATTTTTAAAAATGGCACATTTGCGTTGCGTAGTAACGACAACTTAAATACGCCGATAAACGGTTACAAAATCAACGACAGTTAGTAAAGCCAGCAGGACTCCTGCCCGAGTTAAGAGTCCCATGTTAGATTCCAAGAACGCCTAAAAAATATTTTTTTCGTGAACTTAATATTTTATCATTCGCAGTGATAAAAAGACGGCCAGGGGAATGGTTGCCGTGTATGTTCTAAAGTTAAGTTAGTATGTAAGTGGTGCGTTGAGGTAATCCATCGCTCATCTTTATACTGATCTAAGGGCATCCAGTTTGATACCCGGTATTGCAAAAATAAAATAAAAATCCTTGGATAAATTAAGGCTCCCACTTTCATAGTGATGAATTAACTTTTATTATTATTATTATTATTATTTGAGGTATTTAACTTCAATTCCTGAACCGACTGATTTTATCAGCCAGCACACGTCTTATAAGCTAACCTAAATCTAGAAGAGACACAACATCCAGCCCCCCCGGCCGTTAATTCATCACTGTGAAAGGTAAACCCCACATTTCACTAGTGATAAAAAAATTCGGCTATGCCAGATATCAAACCCGGGACCCTTAATGCAGGGATCACGATCAACTTAACTTTAACTCAACATAACGTTCACTTAACTTAAGAAAACAGATGTGTGATCACGATTCACTTAACTTAACGTAACAACTCGAGCCAAACATCTTCTATTCTCGAGTATGATCTGTGATTTGTACTATTTGTAAAGTGATGATCTGTGAATGTTTATAGTTTTCAATCGATATAATACGTATCTATGATTAAACTTTGATAAATTTAGCTTTCCTATTTTAGTTTAATTATTTTATTTCAATGTCTGATCACTAGAACCTACGCTAAAGAGTCATAAAACCAACAAATGAATTACTAAATGCCCTGTAGACGTAACTCGCACAGTGATTGGCTGACTATATCACTTCAGGTAACGTTCACTTAACGTGAAAGACCTCCCAGGAGCCAGTACATCTATTACGTTAACTTAAGTGCAAGTGAACGTTAAGTTAACTGCATTCTGATCGCTTCCATTTAAAAACACGAGGAGATCCTTTAAGTTAGGCTACGTCAAGTTAACTTTAAGTTAAATTTAAGTTGATCGTGACCCCAGCATTAGTTTGTAAGTAACTTAATGTTTAGAAAGTGCACGTAAAATAGCCCAATTTTTTTTTTTCCTAGTAAGGAGATGGCACCTAAATGTACCTAATGGGAAAAAACAAAAGCAGTAATGACGTAGTTGTAAATTTGTAAGTAAGATATTAACTGAGGTGTGAAAACAAAAGAGGGCCGGGAATATTTTTCGTGACGATCTTGTTTTCTCACGTCTTATTATTCTCGACATAATGGCGTTGTCAAGGTCAGGAAGACGTCTTTGCCATTCGTTCAAGATGACGTTGAGCGTTACGAATCTTGACTGAAAGAATCCGCTTGTACTAAGTCAACGGAGCCTGAATCCCTCGACAAGGTTTCAGAATAAATGTCACTATCTGTGGGTATTCAATGTATGTATAAGCTTTTCAAGGTTAGAAACACGTTTAATTCAAGGACAAGCGCGGCAACCGAACCCCCGTACTGTAATTTAACTACTGTACTGTCATTTAATCACTTTACACAAAAGTAAACTAACTAAATTACACAATGATTTATTTCCAGTGATTTGCGTCCGGAATATCTGCGTCTACACTAATGGGACGGAGATTATTAAGATATAATTCAAACCAAGTGTACTTACATTTGTTTCAAGGAAACCATTTAAGATTAACGTTATTTAAGCTTAGAGAAATGTTTATCCGAGTTCAAGATAATTGAAAACTTATTTATAGCCATGATACATGCACTAATATCAAATATTACAACAGATTTAACCTAGGCTACTATAGTAGTGCCATGGCTTCTTTGGTGCTGACTGACACTTCACAGCTGATAGCTGACAGTCAACATTTAGGTATATACCTAAATTTTGACTGTCAGAAGTGACAGATGCTAAACAAATGTTTTTTTCAGATCACATGGTTCGGCGTAGGGATACATAATTTGGTCTGGTAGCAAAGCCGTCAGTCAGCACCAAAGAAGACATGGGGCTACTGTACTTTCAATTAAAAGTTTAGCGTTTTAGTAAAATATAGGAGTCTAACACGGGCTCTGATTAAAATTCCGGTCGCTGTTGACGAAGATATTGTCAAAGTAAAGTTGTTTTTTTAAAGTAAAGTGAAGGTTGTAATCATTGAGTTTAGAAAATGCACGTTAAATACATATAAAGGATAACACAATCTGTATCAAACCTTTAACAGCTATCAAGTGACCACAAATACGGAAATGCATATTTTGTATTCAGAACCTTGAGTGAACAATGATCACATAGTTATGTTATGATCGATTTGTTTATATAAAACGAATGGGAGAATCTATTAGAATACTGACTGGCAAACCCAATCTGAAGACCTAAACACAAATGAGAGGATAAAATTAGAAAGAACCTGAAAGAGATAGGGTGAAATGAGGTGGACTGGGTAGAACTAGCTCAAGATTGAGATAGGGTGTAATGAGGTGGACTGAATAAAACTAGCTCAAGATAGGGATAGGGTGTAATGAGGTGGACTGAATAGAACTAGCTCAAGATAGGGATAGGGTGTAACAAGGTAGATTGGATAGAACTAGCTCAAGATTGAGATAAGGTGTAATGAGGTGGACTAGATAGAACTAGCTCAAGCTAGGGATATGGTGTAATGAGGTGGACTGGATAGAACTAGCTCAAGATAGGGATAGGGTGTAATGAGGTGGACTGGGTAGAACCAGCTCAAGATAAAGATAGGGTGTAACGAGGTGGACTGGATAGAACTAGCTCAAGATAAAGATAGGGTTTAATGAGGTGGACTGGATAGAACTAACTCAAGATAGAGATAGGGTTTAATGAGGTGGACTGGGTAGAACTAGCTCAAGATAGGGATAGGGTGTAATGAGGTGGACTGGGTAGAACTAGCTCAAGATNAGAGATAGGGTTTAATGAGGTGGACTGGGTAGAACTAGCTCAAGATAGGGATAGGGTGTAATGAGGTGGACTGGGTAGAACTAGCTCAAGATAGGGAAGGTGGCGTAGGCCCTACTTTTGTAAGTGCGGCAGTGAACTTTCAAGTTCCTAATGCCATAATGTGATTAAGAGGAAATCTAATATGCCAAACTAAATAGTGTAAAGTGATTAGTTCCCAAATTAGTCCTCTAGCATGTTCATAATATTAATCGCACAATTAATTAAGTTTGTGTGATAGGCTACACATTAACGCAAGGATATTAACGGACTTACTTGGGCAGGGGTGATTAGGTCGGTTACCCAAGGGGGGACTGCACCGGAACTCCAACTGGTAAAGAGATGTAAACCCCCATTTGAAAAAAAACAACATAAATGCATCCGATATGGATTGAACGCGGCATATCAAGTCTTAAATCAGGCACGTCAACTGGGAACACAGTAACTTACCCCTATTTTTCTTAAGAATAGACATATATCTGTGAATAGTATATATTCTTACGTATTCATACGCCAAGTAATGGGATCTGCAGTTGTCTTTTTTTATAGAAACTATGAATAACTTATCAATACTAATATGAGCCATATCTTTTTACAACATTAATTATATTGAACGTTTAAATTTGAATGTTCAAGCTATATTGTAATTATTTCTAATTTTAGATTTTTTGGGGAAAGACAATTAGTACTTTTTTTTTACATTTGTTTTAAAATTAAATATTGTAGATCCAAGAATTGTATTTCTATCTAAAATATACCATCATATTTATTGACATTTTAATTACTTATTAGTAAATCTTCCATAAGACTTTAAGTACGTTCAAGTTGTTTTTATAACATTGTACATTTTGAGGAAGGTTTTAAACAATATTTATTTTTTAAATGTAATTTTTTTCAAACAACACATTTTATTTTAGTAGAACTAAGCTTTTTTTTTCGAAAACCTAGATTACAAAACAGTCTTCCGGTCAAAAGAAAAGGAATGTTAAAAACGATTTAGAAAACTCATCTGAACGCCATTTAAGGGACTCCTGTCCAACGCAAATTCTACCTGCCCTTTTGAATCGAATAAGAATGTAAATAAATACTATTAAGTCGGTAAAACAAGAGATATTAACAACTTATTATGATTATTTTATATAAGCTCCAGTTTACTGTAAATATAAAAAGAGTAGACTAATGATTATGTAAACATCTTTTCTTCCTCCTAGCAAACAAACATGAAGAAGGGCTTACCGCACAGATCTGGACCGTATTGAGCAGGACTGATGTCGAGTCTAGTAGAATCGATTATTATTGGTCGTTATCGTGGTCGTAGAATCCATAATTTCGCGTGAAAGTGAAACATTCCACACCGCATCTTTGGTTGCTTAACACTTTAAATGTGCGGCAAAACATCATTAATTTAATGTCACTTGATACACACGAAAGATAAAACAATTAATTTTCAGAGAGATGTGTTGTTGTTTTGTAACCGTAACGGATTGTTGAAAACTATTGTTGGCTGTCAACTCGGGGATAACTTAGCAGTGCTGAGGTCGGCTGACATAACGAATCCTACGAGGTTTAAATCAACACTGCCATGGAGGAATTGAAGGGGAGGGTTAGCGAATCGCTCTGGGAAAGGGGAAGTAGGAGACCTCTAGGAGGGGGAAGGATTGAGAGTGGAGGGGAAGAGAGCACTCGCTCGCTCGCACTCTCCAGTATCGATCTTTTTCGTAAACAAGCCCCAAACCGAACGCGCGCGCGACGTACGAGCGGCCCCGAGTAAAATATTTCCTCCCCTCCTTTAGTTTTTTTTTTCTCCTCCGCGGAGGTAGGTGAAGGACGAATCCAAGTACGCGGGTAGCGCGTCGACGCAACAACAAGATAAAAAAAAAACTTTTACTTTCCTATCTTAGCACATTCTTTCATATGACGGAATTTACCTTGTTTTTCCCATCCGATTCCTCTTTATGTTCTACATCTCGAAAGAAAGAAAAAAAACAAATAATATATACTATATAGTCACGATCGAGATTTGAACAAAGTTAGTCTCGGAAGTAACGTCAAAATTCTACGTGACTCGTTGATTAGTTGTTTGTGTGTGTTTTTTTTTATCATCACGTATTGTCCTTTTTAAAGCATTTGTGTCGAAGGCGAGTGGGAAATCTTTTCGACAACAAAATCATCCTCAGTGGACTCAACCGGGATTTGAACCCCCGATATCCCCGTCGTCATCATCATCCAGTCTAACATGAGAGTGACTCCTTCAACCATTCGACCATTGAAGTCAAATGGTTCACCAATCATCATCATCATCATGCACAGTTAGGATCTGTCTACAACATAAGCCTCTCCATTTACTTCTGTCCTCCCACCACCTATTATCCTCCATTCCTCTCCACATTCCCTTTATCCACCTGTCCCTGAGTCTTCCTCTTGATCTCCTACCCGTCACCTCCATTTCAAGCAACTTCCTTAGAATCATCCCCTCTTCCATCCTCTTCCCATGTTCATACCACCTCAATATCTCCTTCTCCATCTTATCCTGCTCCTTCACCCTCTCCCTCTCTCTCTCTCGCTCTTTCATTCCTCACCCTGTCCATCCTAGTCTGTATCCTGCTCCAAGCATATTGCAATATTGAGACATATTACGTCACTCCTTTGTTTACCGATATTAATTACTATTTTGCTCCATATGTAGGCTTTCCTAACAAATCTTGAGGCTTGATCGAACTCGTGCGTACCATGGCTTAAAAATGTGTACATTTTAACACAACAAACAACCAGCAAATCCTGCATTCGCCGCTAGTTTAACTATAACCTCGCCTGGCAGGCCCATTAGCCGCTGGTAGGTCTTAACTAGTAAAAAACCAGCTTTTACTTGCAGCCAGTAAACATGTGACACAGGCTTTATAGAAATGTGCGTTTCGAAAAGTAGCTATAGAGGAAATTTTCTGAAATCTTACTGGAGCCCAAATCGTACTTTTGTGTTTTTAAATACAAGAAAATATATCTTTCCGTTATCTAGTGGTTCAGCTAGGAACTAAATTTATATCCCGACTTGCTCAGTTTACCGCGTAATTATGACATTGCAGGTACGTATCCAGGGGTGAAATTCGTGGGGATTAAACTCCCCCTTCCCCCTCCTAGAAATCTAAACAAAAACTAAAAATTATAATAAAAAGATAGTAATAATAAATTCCTAACTAAAAAAACCCATTACAGTGGAACCTGACTAATTCGAACTTCCGTATTCGAAATCGTCTTTGATTCAAATTTTTCGCCCAGTCCAGTGAATTTTGTATTAAAGCCATGTTAAAAAATCGTGGATAACTCGAATTTTGTTTTGTTTATTTCGAACTTTTCGTAAGTTGTAATGTACAACTTATTGTTTTCCTACTTCTAGCTGCAGCGCCGTGTTGTTCTATTTCTGGAAACAGGGGAGGCAACGTTGGAATGCGGTCAGTACCCTTCTTCACGCCCCTCCCCCGCTCTCTCATACGTCTTTGTTTGCAGGCACAGTTCTGTACTCCGTTAGTCAAGGTCGAACCTCTCAAGCGGCTACATACACCGTTATTAGTGATTCGGTCGTAGCGATATTCTTGTGACGTGCGAGTTTATTTTGTTTTGTTGTTTAGTTTTAGTTATGTTTAGTACATAGGTCCTACTGTACAGTAGTGTTTGTGTGTATATCGTGATGTCACTGTCCAAGCCACAGTCCTATAAATCATTAACTTTGGCCGAAAAAGTAGTGGTGATAAAGGAAGTGGAAAAGGGACTTAAAAATAATTCAGAAATTGCAAAAGCCTTCAGAATTCCCCCTAAGACACTTAGAACATTTTTGAAAAACAAACGAAAATTTTGAGCATGGTTGCAAACTTAACTGTGTTTCTTTCCAATTCCTTTTAAAAAACTTATTTAATTCGAATTTTTTGATAGTTCGAATTTTTTCCACTGTAGCAATCAATTTCAGTTTCACTTTTTTAACCGGACAAAAACATCGTGAATAATAAGATGTAATACATTCAGGAATTTCTCCACACACGGAGATAAAAATATGTCCATGTTTCATAAAAGAAAAGAAAATTATATTTGACCCATGCTTGCATTCACTAATAATTGATATACTTTTTATAACTTTTAATAGAAAATGTATTAGTTTTTTTTATAAAAATGTATGTAGAATTAGTATATTTTCTATTAAAAGTAAAAAAATAGGCCTATATCAATTATTAATGAATGCAAAAATGGGTCTACTTCATTATATTTTTGTATGAAATCTTTATGTATTTTTCTCTCTCCGTGCAGGTCATATTCGTCCACCCTTCTTCCCCCGCTGTTTAGTCTTCGTGCATACTTTCCGGGGAGGGTGATAGAGATGGAAATACTTACAACCTAAATTAAGCCTAACTAACCAAACCCTGGTGACCGTTAGGGTAATTCCGCTTTCAGAAAAAAATACCCAAGGTACCATTTGGGAATCGAACCCGGGATCACTAGGTCGACAACCATCTCTTATCACTAAAATCACGAGGCCTGTTAAAAAGCATATGTTTCCGTGTTTTAATATTGCCTACTGTTAAATCAATAAGGCAACTGTGAATAGACTATTGATAATAAGAGGGCGGAGCACAAAAGACATCATTTGATACCGCTCGCTTGTCATTTCGACACAAAAGAATGTTCCCTTGTTGGACGAGAAGAGCTTTGTGACAAGTGCTGAACAAATAATTGTATCTTCTGTCAGAGAACTTTTCTGAAACATTTTATTATTAACGGCGATAGAGTTGTTTGTTGTTAACTCTTGGCATCAAAACTAAATTATAAACGTTTGTGTGTTCCTAACCGTTTTGAATTATTTCTATAACTGTACCATGTGGTTTAGAATGTGCTGTGTTTTCTGAATTGATCATTAATTTTATAAAACAAGCATTGTTAGGTACACAATATTAACACTGTCGGAAACCTTCAACAATATTGGCATCGCTATGGACTATCCACAATGTTGGCATTGTTAGGGATTTTCCAAAATATTTACCAAGCCACGAACTTTAAACAAAATTTATATTGTCAATATTGACATTTTCTTTGAGTTTTTTTCCCCCCAATATTAACAAAGTTATAATTTTAAAATATATTTGCATTGTTGAGAACCTTTTTAATAAATAACACTCCATTGTTGAAATCTTTTTTTCATTGTTATATTAAAATTTTATTTTTATTTATTTGAGGTATTTTACGTGCCCCATTTGAACCGACTGCTTATATTATCATAAGATTTGTAAACTATCTTAAATCTAGAACAGACACAACATCCAGCCCTCAGCCGTTAATTTATCACTGTTAAAGGGTAAAAAAAAAAACACTTCACCAATCATGCCAGGAATCGAAACCAGGCCCTTTAGCTCAGTAGACAGACACTCTACCGACTGAGCTAAGGTGTCGGACATTTTATTAAAAATATTCACATTCACAATAATGTAGTAAAAAATAGATAAATATACTAAGATTGTTTAAATAGATGAGAGGAGAAAGATATCATTTAGAGGAAGGAAAATTACCGGCATTTGCATAATGGAAAAGCGGGAAGCCATTTCGGAAAAAAAAAAATCGATAAGCCCGGCAGGGATTCGAATTCTGACCTTGTCACTTGCAAACAGGCCAAGATGAGTCTAACATTTAGAACACGTGCTCACCGATGCTTACAATAGTTCAAGCTCACAACTGTCTGGATTGTCGGTGATGGATAGGCTAGGCTTTGAGTCCCAGCCCGGTTTAAAAAGGGTGATTTTTTCCCCCCTAAACGGTTTCCTACTCTCCCTCCACGCAAATAAGGGTACATTTTCTTCAAATGCTACCTTCCTTTTCCTAAACCGTATGTTATAGTTAAATGCTGATATCACGTTGGGTAGTAAGACGTTGTTAAAATAAGTAGACTATTTTAGTATGTCAAGGTCACCTAGACTTCAAGTCAACCTTTCTAACCACTCGGCCACCAAAACAGTAAACTAGTTGTCGTACTCAGACGAAAAATCGACCAAGTCAACTTTTTTTTTATCAACGTATCTTACTGCCCATTCGGGTTATACGCTTATGTACTAATTATGCTAGTGATTTTAGGGGTCAGGAAGGTTATATTGATAGGAAGTGTACCTGTGTTTGCGTTAAAGGAGAGTGGAAAACAATTTTGTAAATACTACCCTCAGTACACCCGACCGAGATTCGGACCTTGATCCTCCTGTAATCGGCAATATTATCTAATGGGAGGGTAGAGCGTTAGACCGTGCGGCCACCGAAGGGGTTCAACATTCTTGTTCGTGCAAGTCACAGTACTTTAAGTAAAGCCAAAAGTATAAGTCCAGACGTTTTGTGATTTATTTATTTGTGTTTGTGTAAATCTACGGTTTAAGACCCGCCTCAGCGTATAGCCCGAACTGGTAGTAAGACGCGATGCTAAATAAATAAATAAAGACCCGCTTCGGTGGCTGAACGATCTGAAGCAGGGTTGGGCAAACTATGGGCTGCGAGCCAAATACGGCCAGCTTGTGTGTTCAACCCATCCCGGCGGTATAAATAGTTTAAACGTGCAACGCAGTGTTCCTTTCTAAAAGCTCAGCAGTCACAGTTTCACTCGTATCACACCCCATCATTTCTGAATGAAATTAAAAACTTAAATTTATTAAACTCATTCATGTTAATCTATTGTGTGTTCATCATGGGTTTTTTTTTAAAGAATTAAAGAAAAAAGTATTTTGTCTGTCAATGTTTTATTTATTATTTGACCCTCCTGTAAGTAAGTTTGTATATCCTCCTGTTCTAGGGCTTCACTCGCGCAATAGACTGAACCGACGATGACTAAAAGATCGGGGTTTGAATTATGGCTAGGTATACTGAGGCTGTTTTCGCCTGAATGACTTTCCGCTCTCCCTACACGTAAATGCGGGTGTACTTCCCCAAAAATTCAACTCAACTCATCCTTAACGTATTATATTAACAATAAATTAAAATACAGCTCAATACTTTTGTATAAAGACCTAAACTAATTTATTTATTAAATCAGGGACCATCATACACCTTATCTCAGTAAGTAACTTGTCTATATACTGAGCTAAGAGTCCCGATTTCAATTCCCGGCATGGCCGAAAAATTTATCACTGATGAAATGTGGGTTTAACCTTTCACAGTGATGAACTAATGGGCAGGGGGCTGGATGATGTGTCTGTTCTAGATTTAGGTCGACTTATAAGACGTGTTATTATATATTCAGTCGGTTCAGAAAGTGTACGTTAAATAACCCGAGTAAGTAAATGAAAAAAAATCATATTAACCCTAATATCGTCCTTACAATCACCGACTATTGTAAACCATTATAACAGATATGGCGGACAAGTTACCCTATTTTTTCTCGTTACGTAAATGGTCTGATGGTACACACGTGCTTGGGGCCCTCCTTTGTGTTCCAGGAACAGTCACGGAACATTCCTTGAGGAGAATATTAAGTGTGAAGTCGAGATGCAATCGCGGTCGAGAGCGCGACACACGTTATTTTGTAACTGGATAACAATACCAACGTATTCAATATCACTCTTTGTACTAATTACGCTAGTGGTTCTAGAGACTAATATGAAGTGTACCCGCATTTGCGTGGAAGGAGAATGTAAAAAACATATAGGGAAAGCCACCCTCATTACACCCGACCTATATTCGAACTTTGATCTCCCAATCATCAGTAGTCTAAAGTAGCATCTTAGACCATGCGGCCACCAAAGCGGATTCCCGTTATTTGAAAACTGCAAGCCCCATGCTACCACAATAGTGGAAGAAAAAAATTACAATTGTACTTGCATTCTTTGTCCGTTTTTTTTTATATATAATGTAAAAAGAAATTATACAATAATCCATAAGGAAGTATTATTGGAATCTTTCGATTAAATTTTAGATTAACTTTATAGCTAATAAATTAGGTAAGACATATTTCTAGAATGCAAATTTTTTGTGAGTTTCAATCAATGTTGGTATTCGAAAGTGGGCTTCCCATAAAAATCAGGGTATAGTTAGTAGTTAAATAAATATATTGAAACTTTCATTTAGCTCCCTAGATAGATAGGCTACTTGCAATACACTACTGTAAAACAAGAAGCCGATACGATGTCATCTGCTTCAGTTGAGGCGCATCCATAGTTGATTAATTTCATTTGTAATAGCCATCACATTAAGAACAATAGCACTTGTCAAAAAGATAGAAAAGAATATTTACATACCCGCTTCGGTGGCCGCATGGTCTAGCGCGTTACTCTCTCAGTAGACTAGACTGCCGATGATGAAAGGGTCAAGGTTCGAATCTAGGTCGGTTGTACTGAGGGTGTTTTTTTTCCAAAATGGCTTTCCACTCTCCTTCCACACAAATGCGGGTCCACTTAATCTTAATATAACCTTCCTAATCCCTAAAACCATTAGTGTGGTACGAGTAGTAAGACATGGGGCTAAAAATATATCAATATATATATTACACATTCTTATTTCCTATAACAGAAGACTTTATGGCACTAATTTTAATAAAAGCTTAAGTTGGATAGCTATTATATATATATATATATATATATATATATATATATATATA